>JAWZYV010004446.1:0-27300 GCA_038373885.1 Cheiracanthium punctorium
ATTTTAAAAAAGCATTATTCTTTTATTCAGCATAAAATTAAGATGTGCACGTTTTAATAGCTATAAATATCGAAGTATTTATTTATTGGAATTATTATTAATAATTTATTTATTTAAGAAATAAAGTATATTTAAACTACCATAAATTATTTTACTTCCTTTGCATGTTGAAGACCTAAAGGAATACGACAAGATTTATATTTTAAATACCATTACTAAAAGCTGCACTTTTATATAAGTTTTATTTGCCGTGCAGACAGTCAGTTTGCTTTATTTAAACAAAAATTCCAGTTTAGCATTCATAAAATGTCTGGAAGTTCTCGTTCGGCCGACGATTTTTTCAAAACCAAGCAAATTTTTGGATCCGAAAATGACCACAAACATTTCGTTTACAATCCAAGTTTTCTAAGATATTCGCTAACACCTGCCATTTTCTCCATAATCCACAATAGAAGTGTCAGTTAAGCTGGTACGTGTTCGTGGAAAAAATTTATAGATTCATCAAGTGCGCAAAACAGCAATAAAAACACGTCGCGAGTAACAATAGCTCATCGACAACGGTTTTCCAGTGGCGAAAGGTCTCGATAGATAATTATTGTTGTGTAGTAGTTTGCCAAGTACATAATTATGTATCAGATGCCTTTCGAAACATCGAGGATCTAAAATAAGAATTTGCCCCTCTGAACTAAGTTTTGAATTTACGAACTCGGAAATCAGTAACATTGCACTCTCGCACTTATCCTGATAGCACTGGGAAGCCTACAGCGGCCGTTTTACAACTTTGCTATGTTGTATCACTCCGAGAATTCTCTCTTTTCCTTTCTTGGTGTACCACAGCTGGCTGTTATTCCATTACTTGGCGCAGAACAGCTCCCTTACGTGATTACGGTAAAGGGAGGGGCTTCCTCCGCCTTCGCGCCTTTTTCTGCCCTACTCGCGGCAATTCGTTTGGCTGTGGTCTAAATTGCACTATTAGCGGTACCGTTCAAAACTTTCAAAGATTTAAAACTAACAAATTAAGAATAAATACACCATAAAATTCTTATTTGTACGATATTTGAATGTGCGGAAGATTTTTAAAAAAGTATGTTGCTTCTACAAGTTTGGCATTCCATGCATATTCAGGTTTTTGTGCTATATTTTACGCCGAACGTAAATTTCGATAGTATAGCTAAAATTTAATTTAATTGAAGCTGTTCCATTGATGTTCCAGTTCACTTTAATTAACACGTTATTCTTCTTACAATTACATTTTACAATATATTATATTATATAAATATTAAGTTATATTATATAATTTTATTATACTATAGATAACAGAGGCGTAGCCAAGGGGGGAGGGTAGGGGGTCATAACCCACCCATGGGGAATTTTTTGCCATACAAAATGTATATTCTTCACTACATTATCACACACACGTATACATATATATGAATTGCAGTAGTCGTAACCCCCCCCCCCCATGAAAAATTTCTGGCTACGCCCCTGCTAGATAAAATATTATAGTTAATAATTCTGTTGCATATTTAAACTGGATGTGAGTCTTTGAGAGTTTGAATATTCATTAACAATTCAAGTGCAAATTTCAGTGCAATTTCTGTAAACTTTCAAGTGCACATTTAAGCTATCTTATTAGAATAGCTGATTGAAATATCAATTTAGAAAGTTTTCCACATGATCAAGCTGCTAAAATTTTTAATGAACGTGAAAAATTGGCGTAATTGAAATTGTACTATAAATAAATAAAATGATGTTAAACAATATTTATGGTCTCACTTAACTTTCAGAAATCTCACTCAAAATTTTTGGATGGGTGAGAAATCTCTCTGAGTTTAGTGTACACGTTTAAGACAATAACCTTAGCAGAGCGTCTTAAGGGTTTTCCTGCTTTATGAGGCTGGAAAGTGAAAGAAAACGAATTGGCAGAGGAAGACATTACGAAAATAAGTAAACAAGAAAAACGACGACAATAAGAAATCACTGCTCAGCTCGGAGACAGGAGAAAAGATAAGAATGTGGAATTGCGCGGTGGGTGTGGGTGGCGGAGTGGGAGCACGTTGGAGGAACGGGGGTTACCAGGTCGCCGTGAAAGACTGAATTTTCCGCCAAGGGTGTGAAAGTTCTAATTGGTGGAATTCGTAGAATGGGAATATACGAGCGGTTTATTGTTAACTCCTGAAAATTGCAAATTTTTCTATACTAACTGCTCATACAAGCAGTAACTTGTAAAATTGAGAATCATTTGAAGGATTTTAGACAAAAAAATTAAAAACTAAAGTCTTAAAATCCGCAAAAATGTGCGAACTATATATTTTCGCGGATTCACACTTCATTCTACCTTTGGTAATGCTATCAGGATAAGTGCGAGCGAAGTTTTTTTGTTTTTTATAGCTGACTTTAGTCTAGGTGCAGTGTGAGATGCAGTGAAAACGTACATCCCAGGCGCGCATTATCGTCCTCTTGTTACTCTGCTATGTCCGATAAGAACGTTGTAGATTTAGGACATGTTTTGCTTTAGGTTCGGTAATCACTGTTGTTTTCCCTTGCTTTTTTGTTCTTTAATGGTAACCATACTTTTAAGTAATCTTTGCCCTCTGGAGTAGTCTTAGCGAAGTTTCTTCAGTTTCTGTCGTTAGCATTTAACAAGTTCTGTAAATTTTTTTCAAAAATTCATAAGTACATAAAACATGGGAATAATTTGGAAAAATTCGGGAGATTTATAAACTTTTCGGGAGTTCGGGAGATCGTTCTGAAATTCGGGAGTCTCCCGGAAAAATCGGGAGGTATGGCAGCTATGGTAAAACGATTGTTACTGCGGGACTGACGAAATTGACGACGTGAGAAATTATCCCTCGAAAACATAGGTCTATTAAAATCCTGTCTGTATGCCTGTGACCTGAGAGAATCCTGTCTGTTTGAAAAATTACGATATTTGTGAGAATTAGTATACTTTTTGAAATGATCTCTACCTCTCCCATTCTGACCAGTCTTTTCTCTTTGATTTAACGACTCCAACGTTGTCTGAAGTTTTTCTACTTTATCATTTAAATGCATAATCAGGTCGTCTTTATTTGTGGTATTTTCGTCATTAAAAATATTTACTAAATGATGTGCTTTTGTAACAGCGCAGGAAAAGTCTGAGATCTCCATTTCGAGTATTTTATTTTTTACATTATTAGGCAAAGCTTGAAGAAAGTGATTAAGACGAACTTCGTTGAGAGCATTAGGTTCCGACAATGAAGGATACACTTGAGCAATGATTGAATTGAGTCTATGTGCCATTGCACGAACAGATTCACCAGGATTTAAACGCAAAGCTTGAAGATCCCTAATCGAAACAGAATGGTCTGACTTGAAATAGTCTGAAAATTTTTGTAAAACCTTATCAAAGGACTTTTCTGCCTGAATATCGGGGGATTGAATGAAAAATAACCTAGCAGGACCAATCAATTTAGTTTTAAAGAAGCACAGGGCTGTGTCATCAGCCCAACCATTTAATGACTTGATGTCTCTAATTTGAGACAAGAAAAAATTTAGCGACATAGGATCACCATCATATGGCTCCAATTGAGGAATGAAGGACCTTGCAACTACACCATTTGCAATACCTGGCATATTGCCATCAGAAAGAGAGGGATTATTGTGTGTCATTATGACAAAACAAATCAATATTTGGCACTTTACTGACAAATGTCAAAGAAAAATTACGAAAGATAACACTTTATACTTGTAAATATGACAAAAAGAACTTGAGAAAATGGATAAAAATCCTTACTACAATAATTATGGCTTTATGCACCAATTGTAAAAAACGGAAACATTATGATATATACACAATAAAAGACAAAGAGTATCACTTATACACATGGCACAAGTCAAATTCAGATAAATATCATTATTGAAGAAGAACTTAAGCATGAAAATCATTCCCTACTGCAATAAAGTGAGAAAAATACAACGTCATGACAGAGACCTTTTTTTTTTAATTTGTTATATTTATTTATGTTATATAGTCATATTAAAGTATGAGCTTATAAACACAAAAAGTGCCAGTATATTCTTGTACTGTGTATATATATATATCACTAGGTATAAGCTATTGGAACATAAATAATGAGAGATAAAAAATTTATATTCATCAAATATTATCGAATTCTGTGCAATACTGCAACATTATTTCGAAGAATTGCCATTTTACCGGATATCACAAAATATGCCAAAAACGGATATTCAGACCTTATATTATATATCATGAAGAGAGGGAAAAAAAAATTAATATCAGCAATCCACATACAGATGAAAAGAGTGCATCGGGAAATTGCCGATTTGGGCTATTAAGCCTACTACGACGTTCCGGTCGGAAAATTCATACGATCTATTGCACCATTAAAATTAGAAAAAAATTACAAGAAAAAGTACAGTTACTATTGAATCCACAGTAAAATACGAAAATAACTGGTTACAATGATTAATAAATCACCAAACAGTTCGAAAGGGCATGGCACCAAATTTTTATCTGTGGCGTAAATCCTAGCATTGGCTGTCTCTACACCACAGACAGTGTGAATTGTATAGGGTGACAACTACATTGTTAACCCAGAGAAACAACTATGTAACCAAATTATTTTCGACAAGCGATAAAAAGTAACAAAATAGAGTCAATACAGGAATAAATGTGAAACCACAGTACTCACCCACTTATGAGTTCGTTGGATTACAGTTGCTGCAGCACGAAGACACTCTCGAATTGAGTATACGCTCAGAGCACGTGGACCGAAAGAATTCATGCACTCACACATTCTTTTTTTTAGAAGACAAAAATAAATTTATTCACACATATTTTTTTTAGGAGACACAAGAATTAGATTTACGATTAATTACAAAAATGAACAAAAGGACTTGCTAACAAAAAATGCCTACGTAGGAAACATATTACTGGCGCCTTCGACAAAATGACGCTATACACGTGGACAGGTACATTTAAGCTCTTACAATTTTTTTAGATTGGGATCGCCACCTAAAATTTAAAACACTGGTGAAATGAGAGGGAGAATTTAGAATATATTAAAAGTTACCCGAAAAAATACATTCCTTTCGTTAGTGATCCTAAATTAACTTAATAATGCTCTTCCTCACGGACCCCGGGGATAAAGAACAAACATCGACGAACTAGCGTCCTAGCTGCGCAAAGATTTTTGACCGAAGAGACGATTTGCACCAACCCAAGCGACCGCCACTCGCCAATGTAGTAACCCAGCATCACATCGCTGCCAACCATTCTGTGCATGTCATTGGTCAGGGCTAGACGCGGGAACATTCGGCGCTTGCCGATTGGCCAGACATTAATCTGTCACTTGTTGCCATGCACGAGCACATCTGCCATGTTTGGCGAGAGATCGTCAGAGAGTTGGATTTGGCGATTTTCGAAGGTCCGTGCGCCAACAGAATTTTTTTAGGTAGCCATTTTGGAAAAAGCAGGGAATTTTGTGAAAACACAAAACCCACATGTATGAAAACATGAAATATGAATAACTTTATATTACAGTAGAACAAAGTACACCCACTTTACCTATCACAGGAGGGGATAAAATATAAATTAAATTACTTAGAATTACATGTGATATTTTGTATCACAAACGTCGATTTTTTTTTTTTTATCTTACGCTACAGGAACACGGGAAAATTGTTTTAAGAGTGGGAAAAACGTGTCAGGGAATGTCAAAAGTGCAATTCATAAGACAATCTCAACTACCTGAGTGTATTCTCAAAGGTATTTTAGAAGCAAAGAGAAAATTCTTGAAGCAGCACCAAAATTTAGTTCGGGATCCAAATCCAAACGGCCAAAAAGTCAATGTGGAAGATTGGAAGAGTTTGCCAAGGCACTTCTGCATGCAAATGGTTGCATGAAGCAAGAGCATCCAGCAATCTAATTTCTGGGCCCCACCATCTCCGAGTGGATAAGACACTCGACATGATAGATGGCTGAAATGTGAAGGTCCTGCATTTGGGCCTACCGCACAGCTATCGATCTAACTATCAGGAGTTTTTCCAGAATCTTTTCTCCAGATTTAACATGAATACACGTTAGAACCTCTGAAAAAATCCTCCGACCAAGGCAACCGCCCCAGAATCCAGATGCCTCTAGTATAGGCTTGCCACATAACATCACATAACACATACTCCAATCTCTGGAGGCCCGACGAGTTGCTGAGCGCATAGCGCTCGCAACTGGGAGAAAAAAAGTGCCTGGTTCAAACTCAGGTAGCGTCCGTGAATCTAGCCGTTCGGAGTCTTAAGCAGTTTTCTCCGAAACTTCTCATAAATATGGATTAAGACCCCCTTAGAACCCCCCCCCCCCGTAGGGCACCCCGTACTCGGACTAGATCCCTCATGTAGATAATTGTTCGTATTACCAAAATAAAATAAATTCAAGCAATTACTACAGTGCTGTTATTCTGGCAGAAAAATTTGAAATGCAAAATTTTCAGGCTTCGGCTGGTTGGCTAGAAAAATTCATAAAATGGAAGCTGACGCATTTCACATTTGAGAAAATCTGGAAGAAAGAATAACGGGAAGGCGAAAAATGAAACAATGGACTCATTTTGATTTTCTTGAAACCTAATTTTATTGTATTGCTTGTTTTTGCTACCTTTTTTTTTAAGGTAACTTAAAATATTTTTTTGTGGATAATAAAATAATATATTATAATGATAATAAAAGTAACACCTTTAAACACGCCAATATATCAAGAAAAATATTCACAGTCCTATGAATGTAAAGTGTAAAGGGTAGGTGTTGGTGCTGTAAGATTACGGCCAATTATCTGCACATGGAATCTAAGCGGATGGGTGAGGTGCACTCCATGGGGGTCTTTCTAAGGGGTCCTAACTCTTATTTACTCTAAGTTTCGGGGGAAAGCAAGAAAAACTCAGAACAGTTAGGTCGGCGGACGCGAACTGGTTTTGAACCAGGCACCTTCCAAAGTGTAAAGGGAAATGTTATTCTTTTACATATTCTGTTTATGGAAGATCTCTATATAAGGACAATTTTTCACATTTTCACGGTTCCTTGAAAGTCGCTAAACAGAGAGCCAACTATATATATATACATATAACAAGAATATTTACACCAATACTTATTGAATACTTGTGGACTAAACATAATTGAATCGGTGAGTGCAGATACCACCTCAGTCACAAAAAGGAAATTTTTCAGGAGAGAAAAACTTCGTAACTCCTCCAAATTTTCAAATATTTAAACTTTTTTTTCCTCTGTCATAACATGCATTTATGTTTCTGTGATGCAAATATTACCTAATTTCGACATCCATTAGGCTCAGGAAAAATTAAAATTTGATTCGGACTTATGCTGTTTCTGCACTCAACTGGTTTTTAGTCAGCTGAAAACTTGGAAAAAGGTAATCATTCAAATCAAATCAAAGCAAATCAAATCAAATCACCATTTATTGTCTAACCATATTTATGGTATACAAAAGTCAAGAACATGAATTTAAGAGAAAAAATGTTCTTTGCTTGCAGAAAATTACGGAGATGAAAATCTAACATTGAAGCTGGAATAACTATTTTTTAGAAAACCACCCCTAGGGCAGGGCAGGTGGCCAATAATAGTGTTAAAATAGATCATTCTCGACCATTGATTCATTGTCGTGTGTCGACCATTGATCATTGACGCCATCGTTCGAAAAAGAAGCCCCGTATCTACGAAACTACTCAACAGACTAATGTCGTTCTTGCCCTCAACACGCATCTTGCCGTTCTAAGCTTATTTTCATCGAAAATGATTTTTTGCATTTTTGTGACTGAAGTGGTCCACTCACCGATTCAATTTCTCTATTTACAAAAATGATAGAGCTTTTATTTTTAAACACAAGGAGGTGCAATTTTTATTGACTCACTATCACCACAGTGGCTGGAGCACAGTTCCCAGTTTTATTTGTACAGTGGAACCTGTCTAATGGGACTACCCTTGGAAAGAACAAAACTGGTGACCTTACAAAGGTGGTAAAGTGTGATGGTTGTAAAGTGAAATTTCATTAAAGTTGTCACTATAGACAAACGATCTCTTTACCAAGGTGGTCACTTTAGCAGGTTCCACCGTATTTGAATGGACGAAGGCACACTGATACGGGGAAAAAATCTTCCGTTGTTCGCTCCATTTTATAGGGGACGGAGTTTGCGGTTCAGTGCAGAAATCTTTCATCGGTATCCCCGAATTGCCTTTAAAAAGTCATAAAATTTGAGACGAGAATGCTCTCTTACCCACAGCAGTCACGTTAGACGCAGCGGCAATCAGCATCGGCCTTAAGTGATGCTGAAGCATAGACAAACAATAGAATTTTCCGCAATTTGTACAGCTTTCATTCTTTCAGTTCCTCTCATAAGTTGTCCACACCACCCAGACGTATGGGTACAAATCCTCATTATAAAAGTAAAACATATTCTAAGATATCAGACAAAGCGAATTTCTGGCAATGTATAGCTGGTCTGGTTTAAAAAAGAAAGTTCAAATTGTAAATAGCAGGTAATAGTGATAATAGTTGTAAATAGCAATTGAGGTTGGTTTACTACAGTCCTCACAGAAAAGGATGAGAATTACTTAATCTGGAAAACTTAATGCCATCCTAAAATGCAAAAATGTATGCTGTGAACACTGTATATTGCACGGTGGCTGTGAAAGGGGTTCAATAATGCATTCAGCAATTATACTATGTACACAGTAAAATGTTAATGGGTAGGGCCTGCGAACAACATGAATAAAGGTCGTTGTTGATTAGCCACGTCTTGTCACAACAGGGGTTAAGGCGACATTTTTCTGGCGAAATTTACGACTTTTAATGACCAGCCAGGATCTACCAACAAAAGATTAATGTGTTAAACTGAAAACCCTGTCCTCCGACACAATGGAGAAAGCAACAGAACATTTTTTCCCGTATCAGTCCCGTCGTCCATTGAAACGCATAAAACACATAGCTTATGAGCATTGGCCTTAACTTGATCGGTATAGGGCGCATGATAGCTCTGCCCCCCTCCCTTCCGAGTTTTCTTTCGACGGCTCTTGCAGCAGACAACAAACTTATTTAGTTGTGATATACCATGTCTAATTATACATTGGGAGAAAAAGTATTGGGAAATCAATCTATCAACCTAATGAAAAACGGAGCCCCCCCAGATGGTTTCTCTGGATCTGCCCCTGACCCTAATCCACTTACACTGACAGTCCTTTTCTGTTTAAAAGTTTGTACCAATATAGGTGAAATATCGTATATGAATGAGATCCAGTAATTGTGGCCCAGTAGTGATAGTATGATAAAATGGAGGAACAAAAATTAACAGTCCCTCTGCCTTCTCCCCTACTGCCTGACAAATCATGTCTGGCTAAAAATTTCTGAAACCTTCTTCAATAAATGTACTATTCTTATAAATAATAAACATGTACGTCACGTAATTTTGAGAAAAAAAATTAAGCAGAAAATTCAACATTACTTATAGTAAAACTTCTTTATTTTTTTAATCAAAACGTCTAGTTATGTAGATTTAATTCCCATATTTATGTCATGTTTAGACCAAAATATTATCAACAAATTATTTTTCCTATTTCGCTTACATTTACTTCTACTGGATATTTTTTCCAAAAGAAGAGTGAAAAAAACTAAGACAAATTGGAAAAAATCTTACTATGCATTGTAAGTCAAAACACATATTACAACTCTACATGATACACTTTCGGGGATCAGATCGTTTCAAACCAGTTTCTATATGTTATCTACCTGTTCATTCTCGTGGAACCCCAAAGTGCCCTTTTTCAGAACAGGGTGCCCCTTTTGAAATTTCCCCCCCGGCGGCCCTTTTTTTCTAGAGTCAATACTAATAGCTATTGATCAAATTAAATTTATTAAAGACATACTGAAGCATTTTGGCTTAGATTGTAAAGGTACATCAACTTCTTTTTAATTCTTCAAAATAAATTATATATAGATGAGTCCAACATCAGAAGATAGAAAATTAATGAAAAATGTCCCATATTGTGAAGCAATTGGTTCTTTACTTTGTACTGCACAAGGTACTCAACCAGATATTGCTCACATAGTTAGTTTGTTAAGCAAGTATTTTAACAATCCAGGAAAGACACACTGGATTACAGTTAAAAGAATATTTAGATATTTAAAAGTCACAAACCAAACAATTGCATTTTTACAAAAACAGAGGTAGTTTATGTGGTTACTGTGATTCTGATTGGGCAAACAACAAAGATGACCGTTGTTCAGCAACTGGATACATTTTTAAAAATGCAGGAGGAGCCATCAGTTGGAATTCAAAGCGACAAACAACAGTCGCATTGTTCACAACAGAAGTTGAGTATAAAAAGTTCAACTACACAAGAGTTGTTATGACTAAAGCAATTACAAGAAAAACTGGAAAGTCTGAATAAAAGAATCACATTGCACTGTGATAATAGAGGTGTCATATGCATTAACAAAAATCCAATCAACTTCGGTTGCAAATGATCGAAGAAAATCCTCCTCACTGAAAATATCTGTATTAAGGGGGAAAATTCCAGTACATTGAAACCCATGTATGATATTGTTCTTAGTGAATGCTGAACAAAAAGCTATTCTGGAAATTGATGCAACATTATAAATACTAATGGTTTTTCCAGGATGGCTAGTCAACCAACTATTTTGAGCAGTATGGTAAAGTACACTGCTAACCTGCAAAATTATAATCCACCATACATTTCAGATATAAACAAATAATTTTACATTGCAATTTTTCTTTATAGAGTGAAATACTGGTGAAAGTTTTCAGTCTGTTGAAAGTGAAATGACTAGAATAAAAAAAGTTCTCTGTAATATTATCAGCTTATTTATAATCATAATTAAAATAACTCTGCTAAAAATGTACCTTTATTTTCTATACTGATACATGGCAGGGCATGGGATCCATTCATATTCAGTATAATTTTCAATTTTTGTACAAAAATGTCATGGGCAGAAACAAACTTCTCTCTCCAAGCACAAAGATTTCTTAATAAGCTGTCCGATCAAAATAGCATGGTAATTTTAAAAACTAAATTATGTTTTATTTGTGACATTTTATGCATAGTGTATAGACCATACTTTTCAGTAAAGCATTCATTATTTGGATGTCAACAAAGAAATGACCTCTAATTAGCAAAATTCTATAATCTGCACAACCCTTGGTCCCAGCCTGTGTGGATTAGAGGGAGTGTACTGTACTTAGTTTTAAAAGAGCCATACAATATAACATCAAGGGGTTGAAGGCAATAACTACAATGGGGTGGGAATATTAAAATCACAACACCATGCTCTTTTGCTAAAGAAATGGTTTTAATATTTATATGGCTTTCATGATTATCCAAAACTGGTTTCGCTTTTGAACATTTCACATGTTTTACAAAATGGTCCATTGCTTTAAAAAAGTTATCTGCTGTCATCCAGCCACTTTGGCAGTACCGGATTAAGACAGCGCGGGGCCTGTAGCAAATGTTGCCAAGGGGCCCTTAGTTCGGTGAATTTTTTTTTTTTTTTTTTTTAGTGGGAGGATTTCACCCTCACATTATAGTAGTATATGTAAATTAACCGAGAAAATAAATAGTGCTAATTATATTATTTTTTTAGTGTGAAATAATTAGTTAATGGGATTGCGAATGCTAATTAGATGTAAACAAAACTAAAACTTCCCACGTATTAGATTTGGGAGGGATTTAGTCTAACTCTTCCTCTCTCTCGGGTGTGCTGATGTCTAGGTTTTGTTCGATAATAAAATAAAACAACTTTTATGAACTTTACTTGATTTAGTAAGAGCAAATGAGAGCTAACACTAGGCAAATCAATTTCTCCTAGTAAATTGGTGTGCGGAAAAAATGCCCCTCAAAATGAAATTTTTTTTTTTTTGGGGTGGTGGGGGGGGGGGGGGGAAATAGATAGTGAGTCTGAAGATGTTTAACCCTTAAATGCATGAATTTTTTTCTCGTTCGCACGATAGCCACGAGTATAAGTTAAATTTCTTATATCAGTTTTATGAATAACTAATTCATTTCTCCAAGGACAAACAGTTTGAAAGAATTGTGTGAAACTTTTATTACTCACGATATGAATCATATAAATCATTCCATATGAATGAATCCATATGAATCATTTATTATTAAAAAATACTATATTTTATATATGAAACTGACATAAAAAATTTGGCTTCTACTCTAATCCGGCACTGAAAAATACGATGCATATATGAATCGCTATGCATTGAAGGGTTAAAGGTATTTATATCTACAACTCAGTTTTTTTTTATGAATGTTCATGGGTATATATTTCGAGTTTCTAACATACTACCCCCTTTCCCATATGCAAACATACAACTTGACAAGTTTACATACACTGATAATTGTTTCTATAAATTTTTAGAACCTTCGAAAACAAAATGTACTTTAAACTTTGAATTTAAACACAGTTTTTTTCCTCTCTAAAAATAAATGCTTGTAAAATTATTCCATTATTTGGAAGGTCTTTACTAGTACTAGGTTACACATTTTTAACGCTATTTGTTCAATGGGTTAATTCGTAAGAGACTAAACTGAGGATAGGCAGATATAGCGCACTCTACTTCCTCTATTCAAAATACACTGCATGGACGAAACGCATTCAAATGGCACATGCGTATAGAGGGGAACTGCTACTTCCACCAACGCTTAGAGCACATTTAAACACCATTTCGTTCAATGTTCTATAAGCATGTGTGCATTACTTTTCAACCTACCCTCGTAAAAATGATCTAAAATATTTTGTTTAAACAATTTTCAATGTTTACTTATTGGAATAATCAATATAATAAATAATTAAAAATTCGGATAAAACGTTCATTATTGTATAACTTTCAAATGTTTTTGCAGGATATAATAATCTTAAATGTAATCAAGTATATTGTGAGTTTCTTCGTGGAGATAGAGTATCAGAAAACCCTCTTTGTTTTCAGTTTGCCTGGGGTTATGGCTTCCCAGATTCCCCGACAGGGTCCGGAACGGGGAGGATCTAGGCTTTGTGCAAAGATCCTCCCCGTTCTAATTATTTTATCTGAACGAACTTACTGAATTTTGCGACCTTGACCTGTGATTTCGACTGGCCAAAAACAATTCCTTTATATTTAACGCAGTTTATTTCTATGTTTAATACGATAATTTATCGGAATTGTGTGGTCTCAAAATGTAATAAATGGCTTACATACTATATATTATTATCGTTTGAAATAATAATTCGAAATGCCTGTGTTCAAACATTGCAAAATATAAAAAATAAAAAATAATTCAAGCCTAATACCAAAAGCTTTCTAAAGATGGCTTACCCCCTACTCCATACACCTTTCAATATCTCCAAAGCCACCCCTCCCCTTTTTACTCTAAAATAAAAGCACTTAGGGACAGCCCAACATCCGATTAAATACCATCCTTATATCTACCACAAAAAGAAAAGTTAATGCCCAATATTGAAATAAAAATTATTGTTTGTGTGGGAATATCTTTTTTTTATGGTGCGCGTTTTTTATTCATGCATTCCAATGGACTTCGACTCATGCAGAAGCTCAGCTCGCATTCCAGAGAAAATCCTCAGTAATAGCCACAAATATTTTCTGCACGTAGTCATTTTGAAAAGTTTAATTACATCTTATTTAAAAATTCATTTTATCTGTTACTGAAAAAGCCCCTGAAAGGGCGGAACTGACGGATTAATGGAATTTTGTGGGTGGAGGCGGTTAGTTGGCAGATTCACATACGTACCCATTTTAAGGAAGTAAAATAGGATTGTTTACATTAATTTCTCTTTTCTTGGGAGGGGCGGTCGCCCCCTCCGTCACCCTCCCTTTAATTCGTCTTTGATCCGGCCCTGACTCTCTTCTTTCATTTTGGCACTTAGTTTTCTTTCCATGTTTTGTTTATTTCTGGATTCGTTCTTCAAATAAAGACAAACTTGTAATATTATTGATAAGAAAATACTTTTTAAAGGCCTTACTTATGTGGGTGTCCAAGGGTCTGAATACCCCCCTCCCGAGTTGCGATTTTTGTCAACAAAAAGATAATGATGAAGCCTTTTTTTCTTGTCTTTCGAAAAATTCTGCCTTTCCCTCCGTTTGGACCCTCTCTGAAATTTTTTTCTGGCTACCGCATGTTTTGTTCCACAGTGTGTTGAATACACTCCTGTATAAGTGTCTTATTGCTGTCTTTAGAATACTCATTCAGTTTCACCTAGGTAATCAGTTGAATAGATAATGCGAGCATTTAACAGCTACACTAAGTTTATGCATATTCTTTCAAGAAGTTATTTACAATGGATTTACAGTTCCATAAGAGCTTCAAAAACTGTCTTATCCAAAAAAAAAAAAAAAAAAAAAAAAAAAAAAAAATCTTAAAACACTTTCACGTTTTAAATACGCACTAAAGTGCCGTATATTAAAAGCGTATCATAATCCATGCGTCCTCCCTATTTTCTTTCCTTATTCCATTAAGTTGGAAAGTGTATCATTATTCATGAGTGTGCCGTATTTTTCTCCCTTATTCCCTAAAACATATCTAGAATCGAAATCTATCTTAAAATTGTGTACTGAATCTTCTCCTAGCATATTACTACTATACTTCAAAATTTTAAATACTGTTTTGAAGAGGCATCCTGATCCATGAGTGTACCATGTTTGTTTTTCTTGTTCCATAAAACACGTTTGGAATTGAAATCTATGTACGACTTTCAGCATTTTATTCTCTCCCACCTCCACGTTATCTGGCTAATACATTTGAAAAGATCGTCACAGTGCCAGTTCGTCTGCAAAACCTGTCTACAAATCATGTATACATAGTCACGTAGACAAAAATCTGGGATTGAACGAAATAGCATCCTACTGCGAAACGTAAGAAAAGTTACGATAATTATCTTTTGCTATAAAAAAACTGGGAGGAGGGAGAAAACGAAAACTTTCAAGCTGAAGGTGCGGGGCCCCTAAAAGCGCGGGGCCCGTAGCATTTGCTACTTCTGCTATATTGTTAATCCGGCACTGCACTTTGGTGTGCCAGACCTAAACTTCCAGGTGGGCAGTCTTCAAGCATAAAATTTTTGAAGTTAACAGAAGGAAATATGTAAACAGGAAGAATTGTATTTACGGTTGCATTTATGAAATTTAACATCGTTACTAACTGACCTCGTTCAGCTGATGTGATTTGGCCAACTTATTTCACACCATGTTTTCAGAGGGTCAGTTACTGTACTCAAGCCTGTTTCATCCCAATTGTAAATATCAGCTGATTCAAACTTATATTTGTTAAGAACTTCTTCAAATTTCTTGAAAAATAAGTTAGCATTATTCTTATTAAAACTGCTTGTTCTCGACTGACTTGTAGCTTCAGGAGTATGGACGGATAAATCTTGATGCCGTGACGTAAGTCCAAACAACCATTCTTTTCCTGCAGTCTTATGAATGCCTATATCTGCCATGATGATATATATATCTGCCATGCTAATATATATATCTGCCATGATGAAGGTACTGCTTTCTCCAAGAGCTGAGCATAACTGTAATAGAGCAAGAGCCAGCGACTGCCAGACTTTCGTCATACAGTGCAGCACCGATAAACCGGCATCGGCGGGAAAGACGCGGTGCCGGATTACCGATTTTTCCGGATTACAGATGTGTTGAAAATTTCCATTAAAACCATCGTCGATCACGTGCTATTGACCAGTGTATTATTTATCAATGAAAAGTAGTCTTAAGATATGCATACGATCGCTGTATAAACCGGAAAAAAAAAAAAAAAAAAAAAAAACTAAACTACACTGGAACAAATGTAATTTAGTGTTTAATTCAAACTAAAAACTATAAAGCAGAAAAGATCACTGATTTTGGAACATTTTCATAAAATATAACACAAATAGTAACTGAAATTTATTTAAATACTAATTTAAAATAAGTGTATTAAATTATTATTAGAATCTAATTAGCTTTTGTATTTAATACATCGGTTAATTTGACTTGCTTCTTTTTTTTTTCGGTATTTAATTGGTTAATTAACATATGCACATTCATCAGTTGACTCTCAGATATAAAATTGAATTTATTAAATCTCTCCGTAGTTTGTACCCTAGAGTTTTATTTTGCAAGCTGAATTATTCCCAATTTTACTCTCTTCAGTCTCTTCTTCACAGCTTCTAAATTACGTCCCAATTCCCCCCTCCTTTCCCTCTTTTCCAAGCACTGGCGAAATCCTTCCCGCGATAATTGACGATTTCGCACGGTGACAGGATGTCTAGAAACAAGGCAATGTGTCTGGAAGGAGCCGAAGCCACGTGTTTACGATGATGTGTAAACATGCTGTCGCGTTTTAAAAACTCATTAATGTTCTATGAAAGCACTCGCATTATCTTTGAATTCTTCATTCAGCTACACTGCACCTTTGACTGCAATTAATTTAAATGTAATAAGCGATTCAAGCCGTATTTACTTTTGTTTTTATCTCGGTATTAGAAAATGCATTGATTCAAATATTTGCTCCAGTAATGGTGATCGGCAAAGACATGTTAGGGCCGAAATGCGAAACAAAAAGAAAGTATTCGGTGAAAAGCGATCTATTGAAGAAGAAAAAAAAATAATATAGCCATACATCAATTAAAATCAGCGTTAAAAGTTCCGGATTTTGAGATTCCAGATCCCTTTGGGAGAAAAAAAAACTGAGACTAGTGCCAGATTATAGGTTCCCGGATTATGGATGCTGCACTGTAGTATAAAAGCTGAAACTTTCTCTGCGCATAAACCCAACAGAGGTAGGAACAATCGGCCACGATAAAGTTTGGATGATCGTGATTTTGGCAGGTAACAGGTGGCAAAGGTGCATAAAATTGCAGACTATTTTTGTCATTTTATAAAGCTTAATTATTTTATATGTTCTTCGGCACAGTTGTAGAAATCAATTGATCCCTTGGCAGGCACTTTTCCATCGTGGCACCCCCCCCCCCCCCAGACAAAATCAAAGTCATGGAAATAGTAATTCTATTTTCGTTTTTTTATATGTTCTTCTTCACAGTACTAGAAATCACTTGATCCCTTGCTTATGGCACTATATATATACTATAGGTATACTATATATATACTATACTATAGGTATAAAGTAGGCTTATTGTACAATTGGCAATATTCTTATTAAATATGATAAATACAGCTTGAGATTATGACTTTTCACAATATAAGAGTGTATTAAACTACCGATAAATTATTCCACTACTTAACTTTTATACTGCTACTTGATTTAAGTAGTAAAAACTTACTTTGATTGCTGAAAAACACAATTTGAATTTTTTCACTCGTTGTATGTTGGGATACAATTCTCAAATTACGTATGGTAAATGAGCCCTATGCTGCCCTCTAACAGAAAAAAATATCAAGTGCAAAATGGTTACAAAACATAAAAATTCTGTTTTTGTCCCATACATCCTGCATTCCATTCAAACCCACTCTCCCCTACATGTAACGTTTTATTACGTCATGCTTTGCTAGCCAATTGGAGTCAATGTCCCGTTGCTGTTCCTAGCCACTTTACTAAAAGAGTTGGCCTTTCAGTTCGAATCGTATGTGAAATTAGTATATAAAGTTTGGCTGTGGCATCATTAGTTTAGTTAACCAAATTTTTTTAATTAAGAGTCAGTTGAAGATGAAGTAATCATAAATTAAAAAAATAATAAATTTTTATTAAAGATATAAAACTTTCTCTAAACATCTGTATTAAACTTTTTAATGTGAAAACCTTCTAGGTGGGGCAAATGATGCAGTTAGACGGGGCTCAGCCCCACCTGGCACCCCCTTAGCTACAAGCCTGTGCATTAGTATTACACAATCAATATATGCAATAGAAAAGAAATGTTCTTCAGGTGGAATGTGTGGAAAGTACAAGAACTATTGGAAGAGGGTATAAAAGCAGAGTAGTTTGCATCTAAGCAGCTAGTTTTAAGTCAGAGTATGATGCATTGAGAGCCGCATTGCTCTGTGTTGTTTTGCTGTAAAAATCACAATCGTTTTTGCTTTTTTTTTTTTTTTTAAGCTTATTTCATAAGCTATTTGTGAACTCTGTACTGTTATATTCTGTGGAGCAGCTAATGTTTTGATCAATTATTCCACTGTGCTTTTAGCCTATGGAAAACTTTTACTAAATGCAAAATACAGTATTTTGCATTTAGTAATACTGTAAGAAAAAGTTTCTGTGATAAGCGACTGTTGTAAATGAAGTTCTTGTTTGTGATTTCTTGTGGATTGAGTATCAAAGCTTGTTCAATGAGTTTCCAGAAAGAATAGTTTCTGTTTCGTCCTGTCAGCTGGATTGATTATATAAACTTTATATACATTCTAGACTTCCAAAACATATGAGCCTGACAATTCAGTCGTTTCTACAACTATTTGCATAATTATACTTGTCTAATTATAATTATACTGACTGTACAAGTCTTTACATGTTTAAACCAAAAATGGGAAATGAAATGAGAAAAGAAAAAGAAAATATTTAAAAGATCAAATAAGTGAATATTTTTTAAGAATAAAGTAAAAGGTCTTACCAAAAATCATCAATTTTATTGAATTTTGCTCCTTGATAATTCTTAAAAATATGAAAACATGTGCCAAGAGTTTTTAAGTGTTTATACAGTTTCAAAGTTCCCAGTAACTCAACTAAAAGTTCATTACTGTGCTTTCCAATAGTTTTCCTAAACATTTCTTTGAGTTTTGATTTTTTTTGCTTGGTAATGCTAAAAAAATCATCCTCTCCTTCACCCATATAATCTATTAAAAGGAAGAAAAGTGATTTAAAGTGATCTGTGGTAAAGTCATCAAGTATAGATTCTAATAAATCATTTTTGTCCTCTGTAGATCTATCTTCACTGGTGATAGCAAGACCATGAGAATAAGCATCAACTGTTACGACACACAATCCATTTACCATTTTAATATCTGAAAGAAAAATTAAAACACTGTTACAGCAATGTATTTTTTAAATGAATACAGCAGTAATAACTGATAAAATCATACTCAATATAACTGCTCACTATTCAGAAAACTACAATGGAAATTTGTTGCTAAATATGTTACTACAAAACTCATCAAAATCAGAGGAGAAACAGGAAAGTATCCTATTGCATTTTCCAGGGAAAGTTGAAGGTGAGATATCAGAGTAGCAGAAAAAGAAAATGCAATAGGAAGATCTATCAAACTTTCAACCCATCAAACAATCAAATCTTTAACAGATTTGATTGTTTATCGCCATGGTTCCCAAAATCAAGCATTTATATTAAAAAGCAAATTGAGAAAGAGCATTTTAAAATTTTCATTAACAGTTTTACAACAGTTCATGAAAACTGAATGATATGGGTTTGCAAATAAATCTTTTATAAACACATTTAGATATTTTAGGTAGATTTGATCTTAAAAATCTAACTTATTTTACTAAATTATAAGCATATTTTACTATCATAAATTATATAGTATAAAATTAGAAACTCAAATATAAAAGAGAGGTCTGTTTTTAATCCTACTGCATTAGACATTTAAACAGAAGAATGCTACAGAAAAAATAGTCATTCCAAAGAAGGATTGAAAAAGTTCAAAATTGCAAAGCTCAATCATAATTTTTTGTACAATCTAACTGATGCAATTTCAAGTAAAAACAGTGGATTTCCACGAAAATGCAGAAATCTGAAAGACTTGTTTTCTGGACAGAAGACTAGAAAAAAGTACTATTTTCTGGAAGATTTCTGGAAATTTTGAAAATGCTGGCAGATATGCATGAAGAAAATTTGATAGAAATGTTTGAAAAACAGGAATGGTCATTAAAAAATCACCGGAAATCTGGGTTTACCCAGAAAATAATCAGGTCTGTTAATAGTACAGTGCAGCATCCATAATCCGGGAACCTATAATCTGGCACTAGTCTCAGTTTTTTTTTCTCCCAAAGGGATCTGGAATCTCAAAATCCGGAACTTTTAACGCTGATTTTAATTGATGTATGGCTATATTATTTTTTTTTCTTCTTCAATAGATCGCTTTTCACCGAATACTTTCTTTTTGTTTCGTATTTCGGCCGTAACATTTCTTTGCTGATCACCATTACTGCTGCAAATATTTGAATCAATGCATTCTCTACTACCGAGCTAAAAACTAAAGTAAATACAGCTTGGTTCACTTATTACATTTAAATTAATTGCAGTCAAAGGTTCTGTGTTGCTGAATGAAGAATTCAAAGATAACGCGAGTGTTTTCATAGAACATTAATATGTATGAGTTTTTAAAACGAGACAGCATGTTTACACATCATCGTAAACACGTGGCTTCGGCTCCTTTCAGACACATTGCTTTGTTTCTAGACATCCTGTCACCATGCGAAATGCAATAGCTATCGCAGTAAGGAATTCACCAGTGCTTTGAAAAGCAGGAGGGAAAGGAGGCGGGAATTAGTATGTTTCGACGTGATTGAGAAGCTGTGAAGAGATTGAAGAGAGTAAAATTTGGAATAATTCAGCTTGCAAAATAAAACACTATGGTACAAACTACAGAGAGATTTAATAAATTCAATTTTATATCTAACAGTTAACTGATGAATGTGTATATGTTATTTAACCAATTAAATACCAAAAACAAAACAAATAATAATAATGAAGGAAGTCAAATTAACCGATGTATTTAATGTAGATACAAAATCTAATTAGATTCTAATAATAATTTAATACACTTATTTCAAATTAGTATTTAAATAAATTTCAGTTACTATTTGTGTTATATTTTATGAAAATGTTCCAAAATCAACGATCTTTTCTGCTTAGTTTTCAGTTTGAATTACATTTTATCAATAAACACTGCATTACATTTGTTCCAGTGTAGTTAAGTACTTTTTTGACATTTTATACACCGATCGTATGTATATTTTACGACTACTTTTCATTGATAAATAATACACTGGTCAATAGACATAATCAACGATGGTTTTAATGGAAAATTTCAACACATCTATAATCTGGAAAAATCGGTAATCCGGCACCGCGTCATTCCCGCCGATGACGGATTATTGGTGCTGTACTGTACAGAGATACTTGTATCTAAAGTCATATTAACAAAGCTTGAATTAGGCAAAGAACAGAATTATCAGCTGTTTCAGAACAAGAGGTGGAAAAATCTATTGGCCAACACATGTAAAAATTTTCAGCTGGGCATGTACACTTTTTTGCCACATGCCTGATCGGACATGTAAAAAAAATCAACCACAAGAGATTCATGAATTACTTTTAAAAACTCAACTGATTCAGTAATGATTTGTATTATTAACTCAATGAATGATTTGATGAGAATCAGCATTGATGCACCTGAAATTGAGGACTTTGATCCTACATTAGCGATTGACCATTGGCAATCTTCAGGAAAAGGTTTCAGACATATTAATGTCCACCATGCTGTTTATATATGGGTAGTTCTCCAATAAAGGGACAAATTGGCATGTGAAAATTTCTAAAATCAAAATCTTGTAGAAATACCTCAAAATTTTATTGTAGTATCTTCTACATGATCAGGCATGAAAGTGCAAATTGGCAAAACAGTCTGAACTTTGCACACGATACAAAACTATCATATTAACATACAATTAATATATTACCGGTTATTAATATCTTATATATTCATTATTTAACTAATATAAATGAAAAGAGTAGAGCTTATATAAAAAAAAATTCCGTCTTTTAACAGAAAACTTTCATGCCTGCATGATGAATATTAAAAGCAAATACAGGCATAAAATAAAATTCAAAATTCTGCAATTTATTAAATATTTTTTTAATCAAGCTCCAGGGGAATGATGAAATTAACAGTTTGAGTTCAAATCACAAATTCATTGCACAAATATTAAAACATAAAGGATCATTTATTTACATAACATTTGTCATAACAATAAGAAAAATGTATTATAATAGCTTTAGCATGAAAATTTATTTTAAGCTATAAATTCTATTGAGATTTATGAAGTCTTTTTCATGCAAAGAACTTATACCATTTATTTAAAAAAAAAAAAGTTATAAAACATTTAATTTGAAATAAAATTATGAAACTATTTGCTTTTTAATGCAAATTAAGTGTATTTAAAAGTAAATTAACAATTGGCTGCAAAAATTTAAAAGTTATCAAAATGAAAAGTTGTTGCTCTACTTCCACATGATATAGGTTGTGAAATTATTTTTACTATATCTGACAATTGATAGGTCAGAATATCTGGTTTTGATGGCCATTTAAAAACTTTTTTTCCAGCTAACTCCATAGTGCTAACTTTTGTTTCTGTGGCAGAAACAATTTCAATTATTTCACCAGGGTATGATGTGTTGTCACACTTCACTACAACCCAGTCACGTATTTTCAGTTGTTTATTATTCTGCATTTTATTATTCATGAGAGAAGATTCATCATCCAAGTTTTTGTATGTACCTGCAATGTGTGATCATATACCGAAGTTCAACAATTGCTTATTTGCATGATTTTTCATTGAGACTACATTCAAAACAAAGTAGTTTCTGAAAAATTAACTCTATTGATTATCATTTGATCAGCATTCTTGGTGCATTTTTAAAGTTCCTGGAAATAGCTTCAAATTTTTCTTACAAAGTCTACTTTGTTGTTTTGCTATATTTTCTTCAGGTTAGTTGCTAAATTTATGTTTGAACAGCATTTCTCCAGAGTATCTACTAAAGCTTCTTCAATTTCCTTTTATGTTTCTTATTTTACATGATCAGATTTGATTTTTTGATAACATTTTCCTCCCTTTTCTCTTGTCAATCTTAATTTATTTTCTCAAATCATTTTTGGTTTTCCTCTAACTTGAACTCCACAAAAGGAAAAAATATATATAAATTTCCAGATATTTAAAAATGATTATTAAATAAAACCTGCTTGAAATATTTTTATAAATATTTACTGCACATGTTTTGTGCCTTCCTTTTTTAGGTTTTTTTTTTTTTTTCAATTGCATTTGCAGTGAAATAAAATTAGTACTAGCTTAAGTAAAATAAGTACTCGTAAGTTCACGCTATAGTAAACTTTAAAAAAGTAATTTTACCACAATATCAATAAACATATTTTTAATAACCTGTTATATTCTAACTGTTACATTTTCAAAACAGATCTGGAATATTTTATTTAAAATTTAGAGAAATGTTGCTAACTAAAAAGAAAAAAAAAAGAATGCTTTTTAAAAATAAATATTTAAGTATCTTAGTATGCTTTTAAGCTTTTTAAAATTATTTAAACATTTTAAAAGATAATGAAAAACAGTTTAGTGTTAAGAACATTCTTAACATAGATTTGCAGGACTTTTGTTCTCAAAAATTTAGCAAGGATCAATTAATGAATTACAAATTATTAATTAAGAAATGTCTTCCCCTGGTTATAACATCATTGCCCGAGCTTCAAATCTGCCAGGGGAATGATGAATTGTATTATACTAATGTTTTTTTTTTTTTTTCTTAATAATGACTGCATAGTTTAAGCCTAGAATTTTATGCAAGTTATTAAAACTACTAATGGATAAAAACTATCATCATTTTTTTTTTAATTATAAATACAAAAGTTTTAGTAAAGTCCAGAGGAATGATGCTTAATAAACACACCTACATGGTTAATACAGTTTCTTTGTTGATGATGAAGAAAAGTTGTCGTTGACAGTAATTCTTGCAGTATAGAAACTTAAAGGTACATGCTCTCATCTAAAAAATCAGTATTAGTTTGATGTGGCTACTACCTGCTGGCTGTCATGCAAATGAACACATGTAGCCAGGGGAGTGATGGGAACATAGAGGGACAGCCATTTAATTGTCAGTAAGAAAAAAAATTAAAGTTTTATTTTTTAATTTCATATATTTTAATTAATGATATTTTCTCTGAATAATGGTACAAAAATTACATATTTAACATGTACCTTTACAGTTAAGTAAAATTTTTGTCTAAAGCGATGCAAAATTTTTTGGGATAGGATAATTAATTTTAAAAAGTTCATTTTACCTATCGGAGGTGTATAATAAAGCAGAATGTTACCCTATAACTATCCTTGGGGAGGCTGAAGCTTCTTAGTCCCTACCCTGGATCTGCCACTGACTGGTCAAGTGGGTTGTCACAAATTTCATTGCCTGCGTTTAACATCTGTGTTCATTTTGTTATCGACATTGATTCTGAGAGTCTAATGGTTCTATGTATTTTATTATTTGCATCCATGATGGTGATGTTTATTTTCTTCTGAACAGAAAATGCAGGGGATTGAATTTCTAATCGACTTGACCCAGTTATCAGTTTATTGGGATAATTTCAACTATAAAGGTATTCGTAGAATTGGGACAGGATTATTGCTAGTGTGAGCGGGCTATATACGAATTTATCTTCCTTTTTAATATTCACCACAACAAAATAATAATCTTATCTTATTTGGGTTCCGAAACGCCGTTCCGGCTCACAAAAAAGTACCGGACATCGTTCTGGCCCCATTACACCCCTGCATATATATACTGTTCTTCTAAAAATGAGCGTCCCCCCCCGGCCACTTTTTTTTTTTTAGGACTACACCACTGATATAAACATAGTACTTGACCTAATACTGAACACAAATACAAGTAGTATACTATAAAAATAAACCTACTATTTATTAGATTTGGATCCCTACTTGTTGTGAAAGAAGATTGAGTGTTAACTCAGTTAACTGATTACTAGTAGTGATGGCCAATGATTCGATGAGGTGATTCGAATCTTGGTACTGAGTGGCTCAGTCTTTACACTCACTCTCTACTGATTCGAATCTCAAGCGCTCAAGGGAAATACATTCCAAGTGCAAAGGGAAGGAAAACTTATTTTCCCTTTGCCGTTCCCAGAGATTTTCCCGGCAGACGTTATTTTCACCACCGTTTTACCCCCCGTACTTCAGTTTCCCCCTTCGTTGCCGCTGCAACCAGGCGGAAACGGGGTTATGTTTTCAGTACGGTAACCATTCAATGGAGTTGATCTCGGTGGTGAAAATAAGACAATCGCCAAGGGCAATGCAGCATTTCATTGGATATTTCGGATTTGTATGCATTATTAGCCAATAAAAATATTCACCACCAAGTTGATCAGTTTAATCCGTTCATTAAAATGAATAAGTCTCTTATTTTCACCACCGTTTCATTTGTTTATATTTGGAAGATACGTATAATGATCCTGCGTTTAGTAAGTAATGTTTAAAAATGAATTATGTTATTTAGGAGATCTTGTTTCTATAATTTTACATCGTTGTCTTTATTTAATCTTAATTTATTTCAAATTTTATTCTTTCAATATTATATATTTCTTTTTTTTTAATGTTGCAGTCGCAATTATCTAAAGAGATGCAATAGAAGTAGATTTATTATTAACTTCGCAATTGAAAAAAGTATGCTTAATTCTTTATTCTGCAGATTTATGTCTTTTATTTTATCACTTATTTTTATGGCTTATAGTGCTTTTTTTATTTTTATATTTTTTTTGCTTAAAGTGGCTAAAGTTTGACATTACATAAAATGTATTGTAACAAATAATTATATAATCTCGGTAAAATCATACAAGCCGGTGCCCACCCCATGTAAACATGGCGACAGTCGCTGGAGCTTGGCGACCACCAAGCTCCAGCGACTGTCGCCATGTTTACTAGTCATTCTAGGCAACCAGTGGTCCGTTTTTAACTAAAAAAACCCCAGTGGATTCAGCAACCTAGTTGTACAGCTATCTAAACTAGGCAACCAGTGGTCTGTTTTTAACTAAAAAAAACCTCAGTGGATTCAGCAACCTAGTTGTACAGCTATCTAAACTAGGCAACCAGTGGTCCGTTTTTAACTAAAAAAACCTCAGTGGATTCAGCAACCTAGCTGTACAGCTATCTAAACTAGGCAACCAGTGGCCCGTTTTTAACTAAAAAAACCTCAGTGGATTCAGCAACCTAGCTGTACAGCTATCTAAACTAGGCAACCAGTGGCCCGTTTTTAACTAAAAAAACCTCAGTGGATTCAGCAACCTAGCTGTACAGCTATCTAAACTAGGCAACCAGTGGCCCGTTTTTAACTAAAAAAACCTCAGTGGATTCAGCAACCTAGTTGTACAGCTATGTAAACTACGCAACCAGTGGACCGTTTTTAACTAAAAAAAAAACAACAACAGTGAACTAAGCAACCTAGTTGTACAGCTAATGTAAACTGGGCAAACACTGGCCCGTTTTCAACTCAAAAAAACATCGGTGGATTAAACAACCTAGTTGTACACCTCTTATAAAGTCAGTATGATTAGAATAGCACGTAAATAGCACTTACGAAAACATAAACACTTCAAATATCAATTTAAAATTCACATTAAAAACCTTAAACATCGAAAGATTCGTTAAAAAAGAACACTTACCTCTATTTTTTTGGTAAATAACCGCTCAGAAATGTCCCCAACACCCACCGGCTTATAACGTACTATATTTCTAACAAACACCCACAAATTCTTTTCTTATATTAACATAACACATTTCATTCCCTTCCATCAATAACGCAAACAATTTCAAATTCCCAAACCTGACGAAACACGTATTCTTTATGGTTGCCAGTCACAACTACCACCGGCAGTTGGCGGTGCATCGCTCACTCTCGCGTCAGATTGTTCGCCAATGATTTGTAAACAAACCATTGACATGTAAACAAAGCACCGTATACAGAATATAGTCCATAATCTCTTGTAATCAAATTCTTTACTTGAGAAAGATGTGGAATTGCAATATTATGCTAATTTGAAAAAGTTGTTTAAAAATATATATATTTCAATGTTGTGTATACATTTAAAGTAGTTAAGTAATCACACAAGCAAAGCATGACAAATTCAGTTAAATAACAATAAGGTATATAAAACACATGAAATAATTTGTGTTTTACACAGAGTTATTTAATTTGCTACACTGATTTTATAGATAAAATAAAATGTTTCCCATTTGGAAATTATATATATAGAGAGAGAGAGATAGATACAATAATATTGTGAGATCCTCCTGACATTTCATGCATTTTTAGTTAGACTAATGGAGATTATGATTTTTCTTTTTAAGGGGTCTAGTCATTAACGTAAAAATGAATTTATAAGGTTTGGAATATTAATTAAACCACTAGTGCTTAATGAAAAACACTCAAAAAACGTGTTAAAAGATAATATAAATAAAAACTATAAAAACATACGTAAAAAATGTACTTAG
>JAWZYV010004447.1:0-20637 GCA_038373885.1 Cheiracanthium punctorium
CAAATATTAGGCGGTTAATAAAACTCCCAAATTAGAGGGCATAATTAAATTACGAATAGAAACGATACGGAATATACGTGTCTAGAAGCGCTGTTTTCCTGCATAATTAAATAAGGCAGTAAAATAATCCATTTAAAGCTTAACGGCAAATATTTGAATTAAATATTTTTAAAGACAAAGTGAAGTGAAGTCATTAGTTTCCCCTTCAACTGCTTCCTTAAGTAAATCGTAATATATCCCTTAAATGAGGGTTATTTCCCTTTAATCAAATAATCTGAATGCATCTTACACGTTACGGGTCCTCAGATGGGTATGTGACTGGGTATATCTTTATTGGTAGTCGTAAATGTCCAAAGAATTGAGGAGACTATTTGTAACCAGTCACCTGAAAGCGATGTTTTACTAAGAACAACATCCTCATTTGCTTTTCTGCCTCATATTATACAAGAGAACTAGGGGAGAGGGAGGCGAAAAAAAATCCCTTATCTTTTATGGATGGAGCAAGAAGTATTTATGTATGCACATATGCATCATGTTTCCATATTTCATTAGTGGCTTGATGAGTACGGGGAATGCGTCTAACTTACGGGATTTGAAAACTTTGCTAAACAGCAGATTTTGCGTTGCTTAGTGAGAATACTTCATATAAAGTAATATTTTACTATTTGCAGCAATGAAAATAGTCGATGTATAAATGAAACTGTATAAGTAGAATAAATTAGAATTTCAGAATACGCTGAGCGTACATAAAACAATACTCCAGTTTTGAAGGGTGCAATTACAAATCAACAGAAATTACAATAATTTTGTCCAAATCAAGTCCTCAAAACACTTTCAATCAATGTGAGAGTAATCAGAATTTCACTGCATCATAACTCTTCAGACAGAAAAAGTAGTTTTACAGGCAACAAAAGTTATTTTATTAAACATTTTCAATCAATGTGAGAGTTATCAGAATTTCACTGCATCATGACTGTTCAGACAAAAAAAGCAGTTTTACAGGCAACAAAGATCATTTAAAAAAACATTTTCAATCAATGTGAGAGTAATCAGAATTTCATTGCATCATAACTGTTCAGACAAAAAAAAAAAGGCTTTTTACAGGCAGTGAAAAGTTGTTAATAAAACACATACTATCGTTGCGAGAATAATGAGAATTCCACTCATTGCTGATTAAAAAATTGTAATTATTCACTGATGTTAAAAATTAAGCGTCGATAGACGTAAAAATTCGACTGAAATTTTAAAAGCAGCATAAACAACTCAATTCTTGTATGTTGTTCTTTAACACTTGAATGTGTTAAAGTAGAATAAATTAAAATTTCAGAATACACTGAGCGTACATAAAACAATGCTCCAGTTTTGAAGGGTGCAATTACAAATCAACAGATATTACGATCATTTTGTCCAAATTAAGTCCTTGAAACACTTTCATTCGATGTGAGAGTAATCAGAATTTCACTGCATCATAACACTTCAGACAGAAAAAATAGTTTTACAGGCAACAAAAGTTATTTTATTAAACACTAGCTGAAGTACCCGTTCTTCGCACGGGAATGAATGGACTTTTTGATATTACGATTTGTGGTGATTACTATTCATTGTAATAAACAGATATAGCAAAGTGGATATCGCGTTATATTGTGTCCAATAATCATGCATACCGAATTGCAAGGCAATCGTTTGTACGGTGCAGAAGGCCATGCGGCGTAGCGCAATCTAGTGGCGAGTTTTAGCAAAACGGATATGGCGAAAATATTTTTCGCATTCAGATATCGATGTATACGAATTTTCATGACTATCGGCTGGACAGTCCTGAAGTTCATGTGTTGACGCGACATCTAGTGGCAAGTTATAGGAAAATGGATAGCGCCAAACTCTTCCCCGTGTTCCAAAATCTATGTATACCTATTTTCATAGCGATCATTTGCACAGTCAAGAAGTGATACACTGCAGGGCCATCCAGTGGTTCAATAAAGTAATGATTTGCTACAGCGCCGTCAAGTGGCGAGTTATAGCAAAATGGATAACGCCAAAATATTCTCATTGTTCAAATAGCTATGTATACTGATTTTCATAGCGACCGTGTTCAACTATCTATGTATACCAATTTTCATTAAAGTAATGATTTGCAACAGCGCCGTCAAGTGGCGAGTTATAGCAAAATGGATAACGCCAAAATATTCTCATTGTTCAAATAGCTATGTATACTGATTTTCCTAGCGACCGTTTGAATGGTCAAGAATTTGGCCTGCTGCAGCGTCATCTAGTGGCGAGTTAAAATAATAATGCATTGCAGTGTCATCTAGTGGTGAGTAACATCAAAAGGAACGCAGTTAGAATATATTTTTCGTGCTCAAATGTGTAAGTATAAAAATTTTTATGCCGATTGGTCGAACGGTATAGAAGTTGATGCTTTTCAGCGCCATTTAGCGGCAAGTTACAGCAAAATGGATAGTGAAAAATATTCTCCGTGTTCTAATATTCGCGTGTACCAAATTTCATCGAAATCGGTTGGACGATATTCGCATAGCAAACGGCTTAACGGAATAGAATTCGACTTTCTGCTGCGCCACCTTGAGGCAAGTTAGAAGAAAACGGATAGCATAAAAAGCTTCTCCATGATAAAAGACTTAGGTGAACCAAATTTCATGGTGCAACGGTGCTCAACGGTGCTGGAGTTTTTCAACCTCATACACTCATACCAACATTCATTTTTATCTATAACCAGTGTCATTATATATCCCAGTCTCGAATAAAATCCAGTTTCAAATCTAAGCCTCGCGAAAGTGCCAACATACGCCATTTTGCAAGCGTTTTTTCAGGAAATCATTCGAAGCATTGACTTAGCAGCAATAATATATGGGAAATGGTTCGACCGCGAAAAAGTAAAGCATCCTTTATTTGAAAAGTTGAATCCCTTAATACAGCCGAATTTTTTAAAATTATCAACTATAACGTGTTTTATTCATCATTACTCCGATGTACTAAATGAGAAGATTTCAATTTTCTGAAATTTGGCGGAATTCCCCCAACTTAAATCAATGTACTCATTTGGCGAGAATTCTGGAGATAGATTGCTTGAAATCCCTTAATAACTGCATTATTTCTTCACGGATCATTAAAATTTAACGCTGTATTCTAATAAAACCTTTGCACTTGTTTTCAAAAATCTGTTTCCTTAAGCTCTCAATAAATTGCGTCAAGCCGAAATCTGTGCAAACCGCTAGAACTCACTTTCACAAAATCGGCATTTGAGCCATTTTACTTTTTCGCCAAACTAAAATAATTTACCTATTAGCCTCGGAAATCTTCAATTCTTATTGTTTTGCGTGTAAAGCATTACATTCCTGCTCTGATTTCCCATGCACACGATATTATAATTTAAAAAAAATAACCTTACGAATATAAACTAACAAAAAAAAAATCATTATTATTCTTTTATTTTTACTTTGAGAATTTAAAACATTTTATTCGGCAAAATCGCCACACATGGCACCCACGGTCCTTATTTCACACTTTTTTCACTACAGGGGTTACAATTACGGAAAGCTTTTTGCGTGAAGAGCATAAAAAATCTCTTAAATTCCGGGAACGGGTGGACTTTAAAAGTTTTAAAGTGGACTATGAGTTATTCTATATTATTTTACATATCTGTACTAAATTTCAGGCCGATAGGTCCATTTTTGTGGATTTGTATACGAATCAAATCCACAAACAAACAAACAAACAAACAAACAAACAAACAAACAGAATTTCATTTTTATTTATAAGATTTTCAATCAATGTGAGAGTTATCAGAATTTCACTGCATCATGACTGTTCAGACAAAAAAGTAGTTTTACAGGCAACAAAGATATTTTAAAAAACATTTTCAATCAATGTGAGAGTAACCAAAATTTCATTGCATTATAACTGTTCAGACAAAAAAAAAAGTCTTTTTACAAGCAGTGAAAAGTTGTTTATAAAACACATTCTATCGTTGCGAAAATAATGAGAATTCGAGTCATTGCTGATTAAGAAATTGTAATTATTCACTGATGTTGAAAATTAAACGTCGATAGACGTATAAATTCGACTGAAATTGAAAAAGCAGCATAAACAACTCAATTCTTGTATGTATTAATGTTAGTAAACCTAAAAAGGCGATTTATATCATTTGTAAACAATTTGTTAATCAGTTTATACATCTCTGTACTAAAATTCTTTGCAGGAAATGCAATTTTACAAGAAAAATGTTTATTTTCATAAAACATGAGAGTTAATTATTTATTTGTGTTTTACACTATCAATTTTTAAGGGAGAAAAATGCAGGCAAGTAAAGCTCATTAAGTATTTAATCACTTAAAACTTAATAATTCGTTAATACAGTATTTTTATAAATTATGACTAAATATTTAAGTAGCAAAACAAACAGCGTTCTTGATAGTGACACGTGACCTAAAAAAACAATTCATATCATGCTGCATGTAATGCAATGCAGTGGCAATTTTCTCTTGTATATTTTCTTATCAGATTCTTCAGTTACACTAATAGTAATTCTGAATTTCTGAGTTAATCCCCCCCCCCTTTTTAACCTTCTTTTCAGAGAGAGTAAGCCGATTATTTTTTTAATTCCAGTTTATTACCCCCCTTTTCTATTCTTCTATCTTTTTAATTAATATCCTAAAATAAACGTCGTATAATCGTAATATATATATCTCTCTCTAACATTCTCTTTAAAATAATAGAAACACGATAATTCTCTTTATAGCTGAACCTAATAAAGACGAAAAAAGTGATCTTGAAAGATAAATGCAGTTTCACTTAGTTTTAAAGAATATTGAATCATTATAAACTGTATTAAAAAACCTATCAATTTTTGAAGTGTTTTTAAAAGTCAAATAACTGAATGATAGCTAAATTAATAAGATGTGGTTCAATCAATACAGAACCTGTGATATTAGAGCATGAATTGGAGTACCGAAAACATAATCCTATTTCTTATAATTTCTTCTGCAGATGGGGAAAGATACCCGTTTTGAGAAACCTTGAATGAAATTAATTTTAATGGAATTTTTTTAATTTGAATGAATTGTTATTACTCCGCTTATGACAAAGAAATCGTACTTCATGCGTCAGAAAATCGTTTTAATTAAGAAATAAAGACATAATAATCATCTTCGATTTACATATTTTTTAAGTAAATATTGTTACGAATTTTCGGGGCAACCCGCTGCTCTGGGGCTTAAAATGGTTTAAAATTCGTATTCTACGCTTCAAATAGATAAATTTTGCTTTTTGTTGCATCAAAATCGGCTAATTAGAACCGGAGATACGGAGGTTTCGGTTTCCCATTCAAATATATGGGATTTCTAGAAAACTCGAGAAATATTAGTCCTAGAGCTTAGATCTCTTCACTTTTGAGGACTTATTTTTGGCGCCAAATTTGGCGATATTTCGCCAAAAGTCGCCAAGCTTGGTGACTTTTTGGTCATTTGGCGCGATTTTCCCGATGGGGCCTGGAAGTTGTTTTTCCTGCATTAAAAACGCATAATAACCTAACATTTCTCTTCTATGACGTAATCAAAATTCACGCTTTATGTAGAACCCTCGAGAAATTGACTTTTCTGGAAACCTCTTGTACCTCCTGCGTCGGCTATTTATAGAAGCGTGCATCGCCCCGAAGAGTCAGTGCGAGTTGAACATTCAATGTGTGAAGAGCTGTTTTTAAAGTGCTGTGTAAATTCTTCATTGCTGTGTCTTAAGGGATAGTGTACTATATCCCTTGAATATTTCCACGGAATTTTAGCCTGTAAAAGTGACTTATTTTGTGTGAGAAATACAGCATTTGTGAGAGCTTCTGATCCAAGCGGATTGTTAAAAGCACGTTACTGCTAGATTGTGCTTGTGAATTGTGTGCAGCTGATTGCTCTACGAAGTTCTAGAAGAAATAAAGTTTGTGTTCCATCCTGACAAGTGACTTTTTACTTGAACTTTTTACACCAACTGGACTTTAGAACGACGAACCCCAGGAGTAGCAGAGTAATTCCGCAACAATATACATGCATTCAGAATTAATTATATATGTGTGTGTGCGAGTGTTTTGTGAAATTCCAATCTATTGCATTTCCGTTAGTATAGTTATAAGCGATTACAATTTATGTTTATTTCCCTTTCTAATGAAGAAATACTTAGTTGTACAAGAGTAAATCTAAATGTTGCCAACAGGAGTACATCATAAAAAAATATAGTTGCAAGAGATCGCAATTTATGTTTATTTTTATTTCTAACAAAGAAAGACCGAGTTCATTGGTACATCTAAATTTTCCCCCACAAAAGTATATCATAAAACCCATTTGCGCATTAAAAAATATATTTAATTCCGAATGAACTTTTTTTTTTCTTTTTGATTAAATCATACTGTACATTTTTTTTTTTTTGAACAGGAAATCAAATAAGTGTTTTTAGTAGCCGACCACTTAACTCACTCTAGCCACATATTTATTTAAGTCATACCATTCATTCATTTACAGTATCTTCTACTATCTAGTACTGATCGCCTTTTTCACATACTATAGCGTGAGGGGGCATGCTGGTGACACCAGAATAAATAGCAAACAAACACTTGGAATGGTTGAACTGTGACGTAATAGTAATGCTATCATAGGTATCACCACTGCCACACAGAAACTTTACACGCATTTGAGTGCACGCTATGCATACAGCATGCAACTTAATTCGCTGGTAGCTCTAATCAATCACGCTTTATGTGGACTTCTCTTTGCGTTTGCAGATTCGTAAAAAATCTCATTAATCATTAATAGTGCTTCAAAGAACGCTAGTGAAGATAACTGGATTTTAGTCTACGAAATACTATGTGTCAGCATGGAAGGAAGCTGTATACTCTATTGTCTGATAATTTCAATTTGTGACCTTCCGTTTTCCTAATTTATTTAAATATTTACTTATTGTTGCGTTTATAATTCATGTTTTCGTACAAATTACGTAGAGAATCGTATTTTTATGTTTGTGGAAACTCTAGTATAAGCATGTGGAACCAATTGACATTAATTACAGAACTAGCTGCGTGGGTCGACGTTGATCGGGTGCATTAAGTGTAAGGCATAATTTGCCGGAAAAGAAATGTCACATTACTTCAATCACTAATCCACTGATCACTGTAATATCTATGGGTTTTTCCAGCCCCTAACTGCACATAATTTTGGTGTATAATATTATGTTTGCTTAATTGAGTTAATTTTTTACTACTTACGGAATCAAATTACATCAATGACAGTATAAGCGATCCTCATTCCAAACTTAATCCAAATCTTCCCTGCTGTTTAGCACGAAGAAGTAATAAGCATAAAAACATACTTTATAATATTAGCGAATCCTACACAAGATTAATCATGTGTAGGATTTCCCATTCGGATTTTTCTATGTGGAGAGATTAAGTTGAACAAATAAAGGAGATGTATAGTTTTAAAAGAAGAAAAAAATTCATTTTTAATGGAATATTTATATAAATATTTTTAAAAAGATTTCTTTTTTTTAAAAATTGAAAGTTTACAAAATATTTATCTTTTTTTCGAAATTTGATATATTTTAATGTTTGTATAATAAACAATTGTATACCATTACTATGCCAGTTGAATTATTTTCAGGATTCAGTAATGTAGAGCCATTTGAGCTTTTAAATGACTTTTAGTAGATGATATTTATAAAATGAGACAGTATTTTTCTTAAACGAGAAGATCAAGTTTTCCATATTTTACATACAAAATAAAGAACTGGCCAAACTATTACGATTATGTTATTATGTACCATATTTTAATATGGTTAATAAAAAAATATGTAATGAATGCAAATTTTTGATTTCGAAGTGTATATGCTCCTGTAATGATAACATTAAAAATGTTTATTACAATCATAAAATCATACCAATGAAAAAAAAAAAAAAACTTAAATACTGAACTGGTGTTTGCATGGCTAAATTAAGTTATAAGTTCGCAGAATGTATTAAAAATCATGTCCTTTCACTTTACAGACAATTAGATTACAGGAATGTATTTTTGAAGGCTTATATAAAAACATCTCTAAGAATAAAAATGACACTGCATTTGCTATTGAATTTACTTTGAAACTTCCATTTCGGAGCAAAGAAAGTATATTAAGTTATAGAAAAAAAGGAAAGCTGAATTTGGCTTCCGGATTTTGGCATCATTCCAGTCAATTAGGAAGATTTATAGCGAATTGACACTACATGATCGAATCGCAGAAACATCGAAATGAAATGAGCAGTTAAGAAGATGATATCGATATGATTTTGCTTTCAACTGCGAACACATATCAGCAGATAGGGTCTTTTAAGTGAAATAATCTTGATTTCGTGGAAGCAATTAACAAACAGAATTATACCACGAAAGTCTGGAGAGCTGTAACTAGGGGTTAGTCAAAAGGTCGATGTCTAATTCTTCAAGCTGGGCTTGAGTATATGCATTTGTACCTGCTAAGTGTTACTCGCAAAATCTATATATTGGTACCTATTAATCATGCACTAAGTGCGTGATTAATTACATAGATTATTGTTGAATATTTGTTGAAAGAATGCAAAACCCTTAAATATAGAAAACAGGGAGCTCCCCTTTAATATCGCATAAATTATATTGCTCACTGACATTATAATCTACTAGTTACCCGAAGTACCCGTTCTTCGCACGGAAATGAATGTTTTTTTTTACATTAAGGTTTATTGTAATTAGTATTTACCGTAATAAATAGGTATAGCGAAATGGAGACGTCGTAATTATTATCCATACCGTGATCAATGATCGTGCATACCAAATTTCATGGTGATTGTTTGGCCAGTGAAGAAGATGATGCGGCGCATTGCCATCTACTGGCGAGTTATAGCAAAACGAATACGGCGAAAATATTCTTCGCGTTCTAATATCTATGTATACGAATTTTCATTTCGATCAGTTCAGCGGTCCTTAAATTAATGATTAGAAGCGACATCTAGTGACAAATTATAGCAAAGGGGACGACGCCAAATAGTCTCAGTATACAAATATCCGTGTATATCAATTTGAATAGCGATTAGTTGAACGCTCAAGAATTTATACGCTGCAGCGACATCTAGTGGCGGGTTAAAGTAAGAAGTTTATACGCTGCAGCGCCATCTAATGGCGACTTAATGTAATGATGTGCTATAGAACCATCAGTGGCGAGTTATAGAAAAAATGGATAACGCTAAAATATTCTCCGTGTTCATGCATCTGTGTATATCAATTTTCATAGCGATCAATTGTACTATTAAGAAGTTGATGCGCTGCAGTGCCTTCTAGTGGTGAGTAACAGCTAAATGAATAGTAAGAGTATATTTTCCGTGCTCAAATGTGTAAGTATAAAAAGATTTATGGCGATCAGTCGAACGGTCTAGAAGTTGATGCCATGCAGCGACATCTAGCGGCAAGTTATAGAAAAATGAATAGTGTAAAAATATTCTCAGTGTTCGAATATCCATGTGTACTAATTTTCATCGAAATCGGTTAAACCTTATTTTCAGAGCAAGCGGTTGAACGAAATAGAATTGGACGTTCTGATGCGCCTCGAAGCTTTGAATTAGAGGAAACTATATAGCTTAGAAACCTTCTCCATGATATAAGACTTCGGTGTGCTAAATTTCACGTTGACCAGTCAAACGGTGTATGAGTTTTTCAGTGTCATACGCACGTATCTACATGCATACCAACATTCACTCATATATATTTAGATTAAATACTTGATATTATTTTTTTTCTATTTTTAATATAACGTACTACAGTGTTCCTTAACCTGTGGGGCGCGTCCCCCAAGGGAGGCGAAGAGCGTTTGCAGGGGGTGGGGGGAGGGCGCGAGAAAAACCAAAGAGCAAGTAGTGATGCATGTTTATAAAATATCTTATTTCATATTTTTACTCAAAAATATATCCATTTTCGCTTAAAATGTTCATTCAAACTTTACTGATAACATTATTTTGTAGAAAATTCGACTAAACGTTCATTCTTAAAGATTAAAAATCTGAAGGCATGCTGAAAAATTTGAGGGGTGAGGGCACCACCGTAAGTTAGCCTTTGTTCGGGGAGGGGGGCGCAACGTTAAAGGTTGAGAACCGCTGACGTACTATAACAATCCACTTAGTGAGTGGTAAAATATACAGACTATCGTTGAATCCTTAATGAAAACAGGGAGATTCACTTAACATCCCATAAATATTATTGCTTACTGATTTATCAAATATTTAATACTTCACATTGAATTCTACTTTTAGTATTACGCACTACAGCAATACAAGTTGTGTAAATGATATTCTACTCATGTAAGATTTTCAGTTTTTTAAAAAAGAATATTCTATTTCTTTATTTACTTATTTCGTGCTGGTAAAAAGAAGCCCAATTTAACTTTCATTTGATTTTCTAAAATATATCTAATCTCTAATTAAATGCATTTACAATATTAGAGTTTTTATTGGCATGAAAAAATGAAATTTAAAAAATAACTGACATGCACAAGAGTAACAAGGCACAACCATTAAATTTCATTACTATCTTTTTCGTACCCCTGTATATTATATCAGCTTTGTAACGCGAATCGCTTCATGCACACACGAGAAATTAAATTTCAAAACTCGACGTCGGCAATTACCAGAATGTCAATTTGAGCGCATCCATCCAAGCTTAAGTCTCAGAATGTAGGTCGACTGACACCGCCGGAAACTGATACTCCTGTCGAAAATCGGGTATTTATGTTCTTGTTTGTAAAGGTTCGCTGATTCTATTGTTTCTCATAACGCTGTAGAGAACTCAGCTACTGTGAGCGTAGCTGATAGATGAATCCGGCTGATAGGAGATACCTTTTAGTTTCCTGTGCATCTAATCTTCAGCGATTTGACGTACAGAGGCTATATTTATCTCATCCAATTTCTGATTGCAGGAGGAAGATAAAATTACTGGAGTAAATGATAAAAGTGTTAAATACATATCATTTTGATCGCCGTGGCGACAGTATAAATCTTCTGTCATTTGATGATTGTCATTACAATTGTGTTTTATTCCAATAAAATTATCGCAAAGAAGTAAACTGAAATGCTATTGCGGTAGTTTTTCTCATGCGCCGAAATAAGCTGCCGTAAGTTTATAACTACAGTGCACCCCCGATTATCCGGGCTAATCAACGAGAAGGATTGCACGGATAATAGAAAAACACTGATAATCTAAAAACTTCTTTTTATTAAAAGAAAAATCTGGAGTGACTCCACTCGACTTTCCGAACACTTACGATTAAGATCATTACCAAGCATTTAAATAAATTTTAATCGATGAATAATTCAAACATATATACCAAATTGAATCTCAATCGAAGGCGCCGTTTAAACGCTAGCGCACTTTCAAGAATTCCCCCCCCCCATAGGCCATAATGTAAAAGAAATCATTGTCAAGACCTGTAGAAAAACTGTAAGTCCTACGCACATCAAAATCAATACCGGTCTTACGATGGTGGTTTATAACATATATACCCAATTTGAGCTCAATCCAATGCCCCGTTTCTCTCTCTCTCTCTCTCACACACACATACGCACACGCACATACCTACAATCAACCAACCAACCATACATGCATCAAAACCATACGTACATACATCTCGTAAAAATAGCATAAATGAATTCAGAAGACCTCAAAGTTGAATTTTTTCATGATTACAATACTTTCCTTGCTATGGAGATGTTCGGACAGTAAAAATCAACATCAGTACTGAAATATCAAAATCACTTACTTACCTTCGCATGCTGTATATCATCAAATTAGAAATTTTCCTTTCATCATTTACTGCTTAAAAAAAATCTGTAAAGCGTCTTTGCTTCTACTTATATCTCTTGTCGTATATCGACACATATTTTATGAACAGCAGTAATGCCAGCGCAATCCTCTTTGCCCCATATAATCTGGTTAAGTTAGCTCAGACTGTAGAGCAGCAGAATGAGAAATCGTATCTTTCTTATTGCTTACATCTTCTGCATCAGTACTATCATCGCTATTAGATTTAACAACACAGTCTGTAGAGCAGCAGAATGAGAAATCGTATCTTTCTTATTGCTTACATCTTCTGCATCAGTACTATCATCGCTATTAGATTTAACAACACAGTCTGTAGAGCAGCAGAATGAGAAATCGTATCTTTCTTATTGCTTACATCTTCTGCATCAGTACTATCATCGCTATTAGATTTAACAGCACAGTCTGTAGAGCAGCAGAATGAGAAATCGTATCTTTCTTATTGCTTACATCTTCTGCATCAGTACTATCATCGCTATTAGATTTAACAACACAGTCTGTAGAGCAGCAGAATGAGAAATCGTATCTTTCTTATTGCTTACATCTTCTGCATCAGTACTATCATCGCTATTAGATTAAACAACACAGTCAGTAATGATGTCATCTGTCAGAAACTGAAAACCAGGCTTACATACGCATGACTTTGAAAACATCCACATTTTGGAAACCTTCGAATTCTTTTGCAGGTTGTTCAAGAGGTAGGGTTACCTTTATGCGGAAACTGTTTTGCTGCAGGTACTCCCAAATGATTCGCTTTGACTTCACTTGAATGCTATTAACTAAACCTGACGAGATTCTAATTGGGATAAACATCGATTTTATAAGCATGATGAGCGTGAAAATGTTTCTCTTTAAATATTTTTGTGAGTCCGGAATGAGCACGGATAATCCGCAAACCGGATAATCGATTGTATACTGTACAATAAAACCTCGATACAACAATATGTGAGGGAATAAAATTATTATTCTAGAACCCAATTAAATTACCGTTTTAGAGGGATGTATCGTTATACCGAGAGGAAGATATATTGTATGGAAATTCCGCGGGAAAACAAAATTTTTCCTATTATGGAGAGATTTATCGTCGTATAGAGCAGTGGTACGCAAACTATTTTCATCTGCGACCCCCTAATTTGTGTAAAATTTTGTCGCGACCCCCTATTTTGAGTTAAATTTTGTCGCGACCCCTGGATAGACAGTAGATATTTTGTTTAATTGAAAACGAAGTTCATTGAAGAAGTGAACAAACGAAGTTCATGAAAGAACATTGAAATTCTTTCTGGGAGTTGCTCTCACAGGGTGCTTTTAAAAGAGTGACGTGACGTCATGGATTGAAATAACGCGTTTTAAAATAGCGCACCAAACTTACAAACCACCATAAAAATATTATAAAAGTTGTAACATTATAAGAATCAGTTAATGAATCAACACACAATTTTAGGAAACAATGCTTTATATATGCATATGGATATAAATATTTTTTAATGAAAAACACTTTTAAAAAACTTTACATCATTCAATTGCTTGAAATATGTGCTTGCAAAAAGCTCATGATTGCTCATGATGAGCTCATGATGAAAAATTCAGTTTTTTAATGTTTAAAAATAACGTAATTTTTAAGCAATTCTATGATGTCTAGATTGAAAACTGAGTAGAACTAACAATGTGTTTGACACCGTTGTATATCACTTATTAAGTAATGAATGGGCCTGACGTTTTGTTTTTTTTTCTTCTTTGATTATCTTAAAAAGAATTCATAGAGAAACTGCTGTTCTCTGTTCAACAGCATGCGACAGTTTTTTTGAAATACTGAGGGTTATTAAGTTATAGCAATTGGAAGAACTAACATAAAAATTAATATATTTCACAAAGTAACCTTCAGTACAAAGATGAATCGATTGAAATTGCTGCCCCAATCAAAGTAAGAATCAAGGAAAAAAATCCGTATTTTGCTTAGCAGCCGTGAAAGGCAATTACTGCTTCTATACGTAACATGATTGCATGAAAAGGGCATTGGATATTATCTTGTAGCACGTTAGCCCATGATTCTTCATGCTAGGCGCCAAGATAGTGACGCAATCTGATGGACGATGGATAACATACACTGCTGAAAGGTGCATGTATGCTGAGGTATCGCCCTGTCCTGCTGACATGTCAGCAGAAAGAAAGACGAGACGAAAACTCCCTAGTATCGTTTCCATTGCAAATACATAATAATGTGCTACTAAAAACAAGAATGAATGCAATAGTGAAACTTACATAGGGGACGGTGGCCTAAAATAATCCTAGGAGACAAAACTATCCACATAACTTTTCTTCCAGGCAGGGCTATATATACGGGTAACACCAGGGCCTGATTAACGCACGGGCCGACTGGGCCCAGGCCCAGGGGCCGATCACTATTAGGGGCCGTTTTGTTTTTTAGTTTTAACTAAAAAATGTACAAATATTTCGTAAAATATTACTTAACGAAAATTGGCAACTTTATTACTATAAAAAAAACCATAGTGGAATATATAATTTATTTTTAAAAATATTTTTTATTAGCCTACACTATGGCCGCGCTACATTGTTAACCCACACTAGCCGACAGTGGTAAAATCATTAGCTAATACTAGTCATTAGCTCATTAGCTAATACTACACAGTAAAATCATTAGCTAATACTAGATGGTCTGCTGAAGCAGAAGCAACTAGAGCTCTTCGCAAAAATTATCTTTTGATCAAAAACTTACTGTTAAGTTTTTCTGAAAATGAAGAGGAATCTCCAGTAACCCGCCATGAGGCCAAAAGTTTGTGTTCTAAACTTAGCAAATTAGCAATGAATGTGTATTAATCCTGATTTATATGTTTATGTAATATACTGAACTGCATCAAAATTAAATAAAAAATTTTTACAAGTATAAAAAGGACGGGGTAGGGCCCGAATGAGTATTTGGCCCTGGGCCCACTTTTGGCTTGATCGGGCTCTGGGTAACACATAAACTGGTTGTGCCAAGGGAAGGCACAACGGTGCCTTGATTCGGTGCGATCATATTCAGGCGATCGCATTATTACGGGTCTGAATAGAATTCTATGAAAAACTGGTTTTTAAAGCATCCGTTACAAGGTAAACGGTAACTTCCCTATCTATTTAAGTATACAGTATTTCATGTACACAATCATGACTATGGATTATGGTATTAGATGTGAATTAGAGTTAATTAGTTCATTATGCTTCTCGGCAACATCCAGTAATACGGTGTAAAACGGGCTCTCATGTTGCCGTGTAAAATCATCCATGAAACTGGCCTTGCAAAAGAAAAATTAACAACAGAAAGAAATAAAACAGGCTTCAAATAAGAAAAACCCAATTAAAAATGCTTAATCTAAAAACGAAACAGCCTGAACAAGCAAATCAATAAGCAAGAAGTGAAGATGTGTTCCCATAAAGAAAAGGGTGGATTAAAACCAATATTTGGAATACAGTGGAACAGATTCAAAAGAGGAACACAAGTACTATTTGACCACGGATTGAATAGAAACACAAACATCCGCTTTAGAGGAGGAAATGGGCATTCCCATTACTTGATGGGGATGGCAGTCTGATGTGTGCATGCCACTGAATTATTATGACACAGTTTTGTAGAAGCTGCATTCATACTGGCCATTCCGTGCCGTAAACGTATTCACTCCGCTAACTTTACCCCTCCTCGACCAGCTCATTTGGATTCTCCCTTACTGGCAGCCTGCCAATATTCTACGTGATCCGTGGTCCTATAATATACTTATTGCGATGAACCATTTTCTATATCTGCAGCAGGTGAAAGTTGGATTCGGTGTACCAAGTGCCGTTATTTGAGGCATCATGCATGCGCAGAGATAGATGGGACTGACAATGATGTGTATCTAGTACATGTGATCGAATATTCCGAGTTTTCGAAAATGGCAGAAATAATCGATATTTAATTTATTTCTGCGCTTAATGTAGGCCATAATTTTTGCATCAGGATTTTCAAATGTTTCATTTTATTATCTTTTTTTTTTCAAACTATTCTGATGCTTTTTTATTTTAAAATTTTTGTAACATAATTTATGCATGATATTTGAATATGAAACTCATTTTATTCCGTCACCTATAGTCATAATCGCTTTTGTATCCTTTATGTTGCCGGTAAAATATATTTACAATTATTTTAAAATGAACGATCCTATCCGCATCTGGTGAAGGTAAAGTGGTATTTTGGACACTTTCAAAATTCTATTTCTCTCTTTATCAATTTAGGTATTTACAATATTACCAAAACATGTTTATATTGTAAAATGTAGCGACAAACATGCCAGAGAAAGACCAAATTTTATTTCAGTTATGTTGTTTTATACAAGATTTCCCTTAAAGAGATCGTTTCAGGCAGCCTTTCCCTAACTTGACTTATTTGAAAAAATGCGGAAGAATGCTAATAAAAGACAGCAGAAAATTTACAAAAGAAAAATAAATCATACACATACATCTTCCATTATTCTTTCTCAACATAAATTCCGCAATACTTATAAACGTCTTCGTTTAATTTTAGAAAAATCAATTGGATTCACGTGCACAATTGATGTCGCATAAAGAAGTCCGTTTTCCTGAACTAGCTTCAGATTAAAAAACATACATAATAAAAATTACTAACATAAATGTCTGTACACCGAATGCGGAATAAATGAAGAGAATGAAATATTTCAAAAGAATTCTTTCTACTTTTCTAACTGTCATGTTTGATAAATGAGAAGTAAACAAAAATTTTTGGGGGTGGAAAAAGAAACAAACGCTCTTCTTATTCCTACAATCTAATTTTGTGGAATACCAATTTGAGATAACAAAAATAAAAGTGCACTTTATGTTATAAGGATTTCAAAAATTTAAATTACTTTTTCATATTTTTATGAGAATAACAAAATTATTGTAATACAGATTTTATGTGGGCAAATTACGCCAATTTAAGAAATACTGTTCCGGGGAAACATTTTTATCTGTATTTAAAAAATAATAAAATATGAAATAGAGTTCAAACTTTTTTCTAAATTTTTAGGAAGTTTTATTTTTAAATATTGTTTTATTGTTATTTTCTCACGAAGAATAAGCCGAAAATGAACTTATTTAATGAAAAAAAAACACATAGCCCGTGTTCTATAATTTACTATCATATGTATGTATCAATGTATCTATAACGTAATTCTATAATGTACTTTTTAGTTTTACCTTTACATATTGGCCAAAAGCCATGTTTAAAAAAATTATGTTTTATTCGGAGACAGTATACAGCTACGGAAAAAAGTTTTACTTGCCAACTGTTTGACAGCCGTCGTTCGTCGTACATAAAAAGCTACATATATAAATTGAAAAGGGAAAGTGCATACTCTAATTTTCCAGATTCAAAATTTGCATACGGGATCATAATTAAATATGCACCAACTTTATTCTTTTCCAATATTAACACGTGGCTTTCATTTCAAGCTTTAAAAATTTACTTCATTTTGACCACGGATACTAATTTTCAATACAAATGAACTAAAAATTAATGAGTTATGAGCTTCCAATACTTCTCTTTCTCCATGTTAAAATATGTTTTATACATTAACATCGAGGCTGAATGAGATATGATTTAAGAAGCTGATTTTAACAGTCCATTTGTACCAAAATTACTATTACAATTTTTAAATCAAAGATTAATACAGTTATGAATTATGATATTAATAATGACGACTGTGAAAATGCTGATCTGGAATCCTGACTCACTAATATGCGAACAAGAAAAACAAAAAAGATAAATCATGGGCAGCACATCCATTATATAACACTTTCCAACACATTATTTTTGTGCCAAATTTGACAATGTATTTTCCTTAAATCTGGCGAGATTTCGGAGATGAGATAATGTTGTATTGTCACTATAAATGCAATTTTATAAGATGCTATTAGTTTTTTCCATCGTCTAAATGATGAATACAAAAATTCTATACTCATTGGCTTGTGCTAGGAATGTATTAGTATCTCTCAAATCCCACAGATTGTAATGTATCGGAATTCTTTTGAGTGCTCCTGTAGAAGAATTATTAATACAGACACTATTTTCAACGGAGAGCATTGTTTTGAGAACCTGAATAATATGTATGCCAACTTTGTTTTCATTCAAAAAACCGAATATCTTTAAAATAAGTTTTCAAGAATGACTGCTCATAGAATGCAATATATTGGATATTTTTTCTTCTGTAAAAGAAGTAAATGGTATTTACACCATGTTCAATTGGGTAAATGATACAGTACACAGGAAAAACATAAATTTCACACAAAGCGATGTATATTTACGGAAGTTAGAACACTGGGCGAGTGGACAACAGAACGGACAAGCAAACCGAAATCATAAAGAGCTCTCAAGCTTGCTGGCAAGTTAAAAATATAATATTCCTCTTATGCGACATAACTGTATCGCACGAACACGGAGAGCGAGAAATATTTTCTTTTAAGGTTTAGCAGTTAAAATTAATTTTCCCAAGCTCTAAAAAATCAAAGTTTACCACTTTGTTGCATGTAAATCAGTGAATTCGTTCACCATGAAGTTAATTCCTCCGACCACGCAAAGACCTCAACTACGGACTAAGAGGGTTCAGGACAATCATCCAAGCATTGTGAAAGAACTAAATGAAATTTGCCCATAAGGTGGCGCTGGGAGTCGTACCCATTAATTTTTGGCGCATGCGTCGTCTGCTAGTAGCTGAAACGTAAACAAATATCAACGCATGAAGCTCGGGAGGAGAAACATCGGCTTGTTATCCAACTTGGACCAACTACGCAGTATGAGAATTGCCGACGAAACTGCGGCTACCATTGATTGCGCCATCTATTGACGGCAGCGAAAACATCGCGCGCGCGCGCGCTTTCCGATTTAAAGCTTCTCTAATTGGGATTTATTCATTTATACTGAAATTTCATGAAGTATACACTAACATTTGAATAATTAAATACGATAATTAATATGCATATATAATAATTTTGTTTCTATATTACTTAGTTACAACGATGTAACATCAGTTTAATAATTTTTTATAAATTAATTAATAATTTAAATAAATTCTCTTTAAAACTGCATACGGACGATATGATAGATCAGTTTTTGACAAATATTTTTGGTAGCAATTAGCTAAAAATTAAAAAATATTTCCTGCCTTCTTTCAGGCTATAAATTCCTCTTATATACCCACTCTTCCACATTATATTTTATTTATTTATTTACTTATTTTTTGTCTTTAGTCTTAAAGTTGGTTAGTTAAACCAAAAAACAAATATGGAAAGAGAAAAACATTTAACGCCGTTTTTCAGCACCACCAGAGCCTGATTATAACCAACAAGTTTTACACACTTATAAAATCCCCACACCCATCCTAATTAAATTAATAAACAGAAAAATATTATTCATAAAACTGTTATTATTTTTTTTAAATGGACAATTTCAAAGTGTTATACTGCTGTTTGAATTTGATTATTAGGCCGTATTTTAAAGTGTTCACATTAACATTATACTACTACTAACATGTACAAAAGGTTTTCTATTTATATAGTGCTACTTTTTATGTTATACATTTATAAGGGGCCATATTAAAGAAATATTATCGTGATGCTGTATTGATGCTGTATGGTGATGCTGTTTGGAGCTTTAAATAACGTTGGATTTTTCTTCCCGAGCGATACATTTCTTTTCCTGGCTTCTGGATAGCCACTGTTACATCCCGGTGCAAAGCAGTGACTCGCTCGACCGATATTCTATCAAAATAATTTATTTTATAAAAAAATATAGCTCGTTCACAATCAAAACAACGCTAAATCCGTATTGAAGCGGTGCGCTGCGCCCCCTGCCGATGAAAATGGATCCTGGTCCGTTTTCCGGCCTGATCGCCCATCCCCGATGACTCTCCTTAGAGCTTCATGTATCAACGGAAGCACCCCGCGGGAGATACTTACGCCGTGTGTCGTCAGAGGGCGCCCGTGCCGTTAATCATTAAAAGGGGGTCGCATATTTTCCTTTCAGAGGCTGACGCAGTTTCGCCCGTCTGCCGCTTCCCGATGATCGTCCTAAAGCCTCTTAGTCCGTGACCTCAACAAACCTCGACAACCCCAACAAACCTCAACAAATCCTCGGACCAGTTAATTCCTCCGACCACGCAACCCTCCCATTATAGGCGGATAGCCTTCCGTAGCTTTGCCTTAAATCAACACAACACACTAAATTGAGTAATTCGAGAGCGAGTAACCAATGTTCAAAATTCTCAATGAAATCGTGATAGCTTAATATTATCACATTAGATATATTTCGATTTATCGCCAAATAATGAAAATATCGCCAAGTTCGCTTCATTTTTCAAAGCATTTTTTTCCGCACCCTATTTGGCAATTTATCGCAAAGTCGCCAACATTGGAGAATTTTGTAGCAATTCTTGAGGGAGGCACACGATCGTCGTCGGATTATTAGCCAATTATATTGTAGGATAGTATTGTATGCTTTAAACGGATTTTTGTCTCTAAACTGCCATTGACAGTATTTTATTGGGATTATTTTGAATGCTTCTGTAGTAGAACTATTAACGATTACTAACGATAACTAAAAACTATTAACTGTCTATTTTTGATGGAAAGCTTCATCTTGTAATCATTAATAACATATTCTGCTTTTTGAAATGAAACAAAATTGGTATATCTCTAAACCTAGAAGTAAAAGCCCCTTGTGGAGGCAATTATAATGGGAGCTAGAAAACGCATTCGA
>JAWZYV010004449.1:0-11162 GCA_038373885.1 Cheiracanthium punctorium
TGGCTGCATATCTACAATTTCATTCCACTATACCGGTTCATGTTGTCTCACCTTTTCGAACGAATGGCACACACGTAAGAAAATTTGCCCGTGTTCATAAATCGTTTTTTAAAATAAATAGTTTTGTTACCATGTTTATCTGTGTGAAGATTGAATAAATTTTTTTATATAGCTCAACTGTCGTACCGAGCATGAATGGAAGTCTTGAATACAAAGCCCCTACTACGCCTGCCGCGCCTTCATGCTTTCGTCTGTGCAAAAGCTTTCCTCTTGGAGTTCTTTTCTTATTCCGAATCATCCTACTAAATTTTGACCATCTATTTTGAATCACCCTCTGTAACACTAAACTCTTACGTAGTTAAAATTCTAACTAATAACTGATTCGATTATTACATTGCGAGTTACATAAAAGTGCGTTTTTCGGGAAGTAAAGGTGGAGCGGTGTGCGGGAGTAGTTCCGCCCACAGTGAAAAAAGTTCACTCTGAAATAATTAATCAATAGTGAGCGTTTAGCTCAATGTGGGGGGGGGGGCTGTTTCCGAAATGATTTATCAATCCCGAATTTTAATTTATCCATCTTTTTCAAAAGAAACAGGAACACTTGTGACGAAAGTCTTGACTCCGCCTACCGGGAGATTTTCCAGGGCCGGTTCTTTTCAAGTATGTATTTAACTAAAGAAGCTGAAGTGCTCGTGCTTTTTAAAGATAAATATGATTTAATTTATGTTGCTTGAAAGTGATTCCTACAGATTATATTATTCTTTCAATCGTGACACAATTAAAAGCTTTAGACGTTTCAAGCAGAAGAATTTTTTATTCAGATGTTTTAAATTAAATATACATACAATTTTAAACATGTGACACCAAGCATGACTCGGTGTCTTTTTCCGGTTTATAAAATATTAATCCATATACTACACGATTAAACCCATAAATTATGCGATGTACTACACAATTTTAAGCCAATAAAGAATTGTATTAATGCAATTTTGTAATAATGTGAGCAAAATGATTTCATTCTCCGTTGCGATATGCAACTTAAATCATTCAGCCCAATTAAAAAGAAACTTCTCGTTGTTTTAAATTTTAAATATTCGGCTACCGCAGAAGCTTACTATTTCGCTCGTGGCACAATTTTTATCTCAAAATCTCATAACCCAATTGGAGTTTCTATCACAGTTTCAAATGAGTGACATTAAAGTGACGTAGATAGACATACGACAGCCAACTTTCATATGTAGAGGGTTTGTCAAGTCACTCCGATATCTCAATAAAATATAAGCAGAATCAATAGCTATTTGTTTTAGTATCGATATTGGTTATCAATGATTATGTTTTAAAACTGTATCTCAAAAAATCTCGGACTAAGTACTGATAAAAGCGGATTTCGTGAATGTGCAGGCGGGGCTACTTTACACAAGTTAAACCTGTTGAAAATGTATAGAATTCACTTAATTAAATAAATGAAAACTACACAAGGCTGAATCCTAAGCTTTACGGCCTATATCGAAAACAATTTCTACCGAGAACTTTAGAATGTATTCTACAGCGAATTATGCATACTGTTAGCCAGGAATTCTATATCTCAATTATAACCCCCAACGGGGTTCCCAAAAATTGCCTATGCCGACGGTATTTCGCGTCGTCATGGCGGGGTATTGGGAAAAGTTTTCAACTAGCAATAGTCACGCCTCGATAGACTCTCATTGGCTATGACACTGCCTCTGCGCAAAGCTGACGTTACTTACTGCTAGTTATTTTAAGATTTATTTATCGGTTTAAAAAAAGTGGTTGCTTGGGTATTTTGCTGTATTTTAAGATTATATTTATACAAGGGCATGTTGAGAGAATGAAAATGAAATTTTATTAACTTCAATAAATTGATCAAACGAACAAGAGTAACTGTAGTATCGAAGTAAGGATATCGCAGTCCAATTGAAAGGGGAGTGGTTAAAACCCAAGCCTACACCTTCGAAACAGAAACACCAAGACCGCCAACGTAAACGGTACAATTGCCCTGGCCTGGGCCCACAGAGTTCAGGGAATCAAATATCTAATATTTTCCATTTTTAAAATTTTATTATAATAATCAAAAGCCAAAAAAAACTCATATTTAAATAATGAAGTCTTAAAATCATATAATACAAAAGTACAATGGATTAAGCTAATTTTAATCAAGCCTATTTCCCTTTTCTTTTTACAATTTGTTCAAATGGTCTGTTCCACTGGCATAAAACGTTTATTTCAGGCTACCTAAAACAAGATTGTTTTCATTTCTTTCCTTTACTTCCTTTTTTTAAGGGGAGCATTGTCGTCTGGGGACATTTTTTCCGGTGCTTCATACATAAACAAGCTAATTATTGTCTGTAGACTTTTAAAGTATTGAAGACGGTCATAGTTCTTTTAAGTGTTGAAAGTTTTTTGTTTCATCTGTCAAGTAATCTACCCAGTTTAATGAAATACGAAAGTGAAGGGCTCACCTCCCGAAAATTGGGCCCATGCATAGGGTTACAAGAAACTTTATAGTTGTGACGTCATTTTTAACTAACAAGTGACCCTCAACCAATAAACTTCAATAGTGGTGTCTCTTGACACTCAATCCTTCAATCTGTTTGGTCCATATTTATATTTTCCTCCGACACGTGTCTGAAATTGTATCGTATCGATAGCGTCTATTACAAAATTTTTACGCTTTTCTGCCATTCGCCATGCTACGAGTACTTTCAAAGGTGGAGTCTGAAAATCGAAACTCTACTTATAAAAAACTGTATATTTCTGTAAAATATATAGATATAGAAAGAGAGGGAGACTATTTAAATCAAACTAATTAAATTAATATTCAACATTGTTAGAGAGAAGATCCGATGTTGTACCTTTCACGCCGTAGTTTAGCCTGCTAGAGGAATATTCCTATCGACCGCAATATATATCTAACTTTGACATTATATACATTGAGGTTAAAAATTCCTCATGTGCATTTGGAAGGGAATGGAATAAGAATAGCATTTTACATCAAAAGCACTGGTGTAATCGAAGGCTTCTCGGTATATGAAGCACTTTGTGTCCATCGTTGCATCACTGTAAGTTGGCTGCATATCTACAATTTCATTCCACTATACCGGTTCATGTTGTCTCACCTTTTCGAACGAATGGCACACACGTAAGAAAATTTGCCCGTGTTCATAAATCGTTTTTTAAAATAAATAGTTTTGTTACCATGTTTATCTGTGTGAAGATTGAATAAATTTTTTTATATAGCTCAACTGTCGTACCGAGCATGAATGGAAGTCTTGAATACAAAGCCCCTACTACGCCTGCCGCGCCTTCATGCTTTCGTCTGTGCAAAAGCTTTCCTCTTGGAGTTCTTTTCTTATTCCGAATCATCCTACTAAATTTTGACCATCTATTTTGAATCACCCTCTGTAACACTAAACTCTTACGTAGTTAAAATTCTAACTAATAACTGATTCGATTATTACATTGCGAGTTACATAAAAGTGCGTTTTTCGGGAAGTAAAGGTGGAGCGGTGTGCGGGAGTAGTTCCGCCCACAGTGAAAAAAGTTCACTCTGAAATAATTAATCAATAGTGAGCGTTTAGCTCAATGTGGGGGGGGGGCTGTTTCCGAAATGATTTATCAATCCCGAATTTTAATTTATCCATCTTTTTCAAAAGAAACAGGAACACTTGTGACGAAAGTCTTGACTCCGCCTACCGGGAGATTTTCCAGGGCCGGTTCTTTTCAAGTATGTATTTAACTAAAGAAGCTGAAGTGCTCGTGCTTTTTAAAGATAAATATGATTTAATTTATGTTGCTTGAAAGTGATTCCTACAGATTATATTATTCTTTCAATCGTGACACAATTAAAAGCTTTAGACGTTTCAAGCAGAAGAATTTTTTATTCAGATGTTTTAAATTAAATATACATACAATTTTAAACATGTGACACCAAGCATGACTCGGTGTCTTTTTCCGGTTTATAAAATATTAATCCATATACTACACGATTAAACCCATAAATTATGCGATGTACTACACAATTTTAAGCCAATAAAGAATTGTATTAATGCAATTTTGTAATAATGTGAGCAAAATGATTTCATTCTCCGTTGCGATATGCAACTTAAATCATTCAGCCCAATTAAAAAGAAACTTCTCGTTGTTTTAAATTTTAAATATTCGGCTACCGCAGAAGCTTACTATTTCGCTCGTGGCACAATTTTTATCTCAAAATCTCATAACCCAATTGGAGTTTCTATCACAGTTTCAAATGAGTGACATTAAAGTGACGTAGATAGACATACGACAGCCAACTTTCATATGTAGAGGGTTTGTCAAGTCACTCCGATATCTCAATAAAATATAAGCAGAATCAATAGCTATTTGTTTTAGTATCGATATTGGTTATCAATGATTATGTTTTAAAACTGTATCTCAAAAAATCTCGGACTAAGTACTGATAAAAGCGGATTTCGTGAATGTGCAGGCGGGGCTACTTTACACAAGTTAAACCTGTTGAAAATGTATAGAATTCACTTAATTAAATAAATGAAAACTACACAAGGCTGAATCCTAAGCTTTACGGCCTATATCGAAAACAATTTCTACCGAGAACTTTAGAATGTATTCTACAGCGAATTATGCATACTGTTAGCCAGGAATTCTATATCTCAATTATAACCCCCAACGGGGTTCCCAAAAATTGCCTATGCCGACGGTATTTCGCGTCGTCATGGCGGGGTATTGGGAAAAGTTTTCAACTAGCAATAGTCACGCCTCGATAGACTCTCATTGGCTATGACACTGCCTCTGCGCAAAGCTGACGTTACTTACTGCTAGTTATTTTAAGATTTATTTATCGGTTTAAAAAAAGTGGTTGCTTGGGTATTTTGCTGTATTTTAAGATTATATTTATACAAGGGCATGTTGAGAGAATGAAAATGAAATTTTATTAACTTCAATAAATTGATCAAACGAACAAGAGTAACTGTAGTATCGAAGTAAGGATATCGCAGTCCAATTGAAAGGGGAGTGGTTAAAACCCAAGCCTACACCTTCGAAACAGAAACACCAAGACCGCCAACGTAAACGGTACAATTGCCCTGGCCTGGGCCCACAGAGTTCAGGGAATCAAATATCTAATATTTTCCATTTTTAAAATTTTATTATAATAATCAAAAGCCAAAAAAAACTTATATTTAAATAATGAAGTCTTAAAATCATATAATACAAAAGTACAATGGATTAAGCTAATTTTAATCAAGCCTATTTCCCTTTTCTTTTTACAATTTGTTCAAATGGTCTGTTCCACTGGCATAAAACGTTTATTTCAGGCTACCTAAAACAAGATTGTTTTCATTTCTTTCCTTTACTTCCTTTTTTTAAGGGGAGCATTGTCGTCTGGGGACATTTTTTCCGGTGCTTCATACATAAACAAGCTAATTATTGTCTGTAGACTTTTAAAGTATTGAAGACGGTCATAGTTCTTTTAAGTGTTGAAAGTTTTTTGTTTCATCTTTCAAGTAATCTACCCAGTTTAATGAAATACGAAAGTGAAGGGCTCACCTCCCGAAATTGGGCCCATGCATAGGGTTACAAGAAACTTTATAGTTGTGACGTCATTTTTAACTAACAAGTGACCCTCAACCAATAAACTTCAATAGTGGTGTCTCTTGACACTCAATCCTTCAATCTGTTTGGTCCATATTTATATTTTCCTCCGACACGTGTCTGAAATTGTATCGTATCGATAGCGTCTATTACAAAATTTTTACGCTTTTCTGCCATTCGCCATGCTACGAGTACTTTCAAAGGTGGAGTCTGAAAATCGAAACTCTACTTATAAAAAACTGTATATTTCTGTAAAATATATAGATATAGAAAGAGAGGGAGACTATTTAAATCAAACTAATTAAATTAATATTCAACATTGTTAGAGAGAAGATCCGATGTTGTACCTTTCACGCCGTAGTTTAGCCTGCTAGAGGAATATTCCTATCGACCGCAATATATATCTAACTTTGACATTATATACATTGAGGTTAAAAATTCCTCATGTGCATTTGGAAGGGAATGGAATAAGAATAGCATTTTACATCAAAAGCACTGGTGTAATCGAAGGCTTCTCGGTATATGAAGCACTTTGTGTCCATCGTTGCATCACTGTAAGTTGGCTGCATATCTACAATTTCATTCCACTATACCGGTTCATGTTGTCTCACCTTTTCGAACGAATGGCACACACGTAAGAAAATTTGCCCGTGTTCATAAATCGTTTTTTAAAATAAATAGTTTTGTTACCATGTTTATCTGTGTGAAGATTGAATAAATTTTTTTATATAGCTCAACTGTCGTACCGAGCATGAATGGAAGTCTTGAATACAAAGCCCCTACTACGCCTGCCGCGCCTTCATGCTTTCGTCTGTGCAAAAGCTTTCCTCTTGGAGTTCTTTTCTTATTCCGAATCATCCTACTAAATTTTGACCATCTATTTTGAATCACCCTCTGTAACACTAAACTCTTACGTAGTTAAAATTCTAACTAATAACTGATTCGATTATTACATTGCGAGTTACATAAAAGTGCGTTTTTCGGGAAGTAAAGGTGGAGCGGTGTGCGGGAGTAGTTCCGCCCACAGTGAAAAAAGTTCACTCTGAAATAATTAATCAATAGTGAGCGTTTAGCTCAATGTGGGGGGGGGGGCTGTTTCCGAAATGATTTATCAATCCCGAATTTTAATTTATCCATCTTTTTCAAAAGAAACAGGAACACTTGTGACGAAAGTCTTGACTCCGCCTACCGGGAGATTTTCCAGGGCCGGTTCTTTTCAAGTATGTATTTAACTAAAGAAGCTGAAGTGCTCGTGCTTTTTAAAGATAAATATGATTTAATTTATGTTGCTTGAAAGTGATTCCTACAGATTATATTATTCTTTCAATCGTGACACAATTAAAAGCTTTAGACGTTTCAAGCAGAAGAATTTTTTATTCAGATGTTTTAAATTAAATATACATACAATTTTAAACATGTGACACCAAGCATGACTCGGTGTCTTTTTCCGGTTTATAAAATATTAATCCATATACTACACGATTAAACCCATAAATTATGCGATGTACTACACAATTTTAAGCCAATAAAGAATTGTATTAATGCAATTTTGTAATAATGTGAGCAAAATGATTTCATTCTCCGTTGCGATATGCAACTTAAATCATTCAGCCCAATTAAAAAGAAACTTCTCGTTGTTTTAAATTTTAAATATTCGGCTACCGCAGAAGCTTACTATTTCGCTCGTGGCACAATTTTTATCTCAAAATCTCATAACCCAATTGGAGTTTCTATCACAGTTTCAAATGAGTGACATTAAAGTGACGTAGATAGACATACGACAGCCAACTTTCATATGTAGAGGGTTTGTCAAGTCACTCCGATATCTCAATAAAATATAAGCAGAATCAATAGCTATTTGTTTTAGTATCGATATTGGTTATCAATGATTATGTTTTAAAACTGTATCTCAAAAAATCTCGGACTAAGTACTGATAAAAGCGGATTTCGTGAATGTGCAGGCGGGGCTACTTTACACAAGTTAAACCTGTTGAAAATGTATAGAATTCACTTAATTAAATAAATGAAAACTACACAAGGCTGAATCCTAAGCTTTACGGCCTATATGGAAAACAATTTCTACCGAGAACTTTAGAATGTATTCTACAGCGAATTATGCATACTGTTAGCCAGGAATTCTATATCTCAATTATAACCCCCAACGGGGTTCCCAAAAATTGCCTATGCTGACGGTATTTCGCGTCGTCATGGCGGGGTATTGGGAAAAGTTTTCAACTAGCAATAGTCACGCCTCGATAGACTCTCATTGGCTATGACACTGCCTCTGCGCAAAGCTGACGTTACTTACTGCTAGTTATTTTAAGATTTATTTATCGGTTTAAAAAAAGTGGTTGCTTGGGTATTTTGCTGTATTTTAAGATTATATTTATACAAGGGCATGTTGAGAGAATGAAAATGAAATTTTATTAACTTCAATAAATTGATCAAACGAACAAGAGTAACTGTAGTATCGAAGTAAGGATATCGCAGTCCAATTGAAAGGGGAGTGGTTAAAACCCAAGCCTACACCTTCGAAACAGAAACACCAAGACCGCCAACGTAAACGGTACAATTGCCCTGGCCTGGGCCCACAGAGTTCAGGGAATCAAATATCTAATATTTTCCATTTTTAAAATTTTATTATAATAATCAAAAGCCAAAAAAAACTTATATTTAAATAATGAAGTCTTAAAATCATATAATACAAAAGTACAATGGATTAAGCTAATTTTAATCAAGCCTATTTCCCTTTTCTTTTTACAATTTGTTCAAATGGTCTGTTCCACTGGCATAAAACGTTTATTTCAGGCTACCTAAAAAAAGATTGTTTTCATTTCTTTCCTTTACTTCCTTTTTTTAAGGGGAGCATTGTCGTCTGGGGACATTTTTTCCGGTGCTTCATACATAAACAAGCTAATTATTGTCTGTAGACTTTTAAAGTATTGAAGACGGTCATAGTTCTTTTAAGTGTTGAAAGTTTTTTGTTTCATCTTTCAAGTAATCTACCCAGTTTAATGAAATACGAAAGTGAAGGGCTCACCTCCCGAAATTGGGCCCATGCATAGGGTTACAAGAAACTTTATAGTTGTGACGTCATTTTTAACTAACAAGTGACCCTCAACCAATAAACTTCAATAGTGGTGTCTCTTGACACTCAATCCTTCAATCTGTTTGGTCCATATTTATATTTTCCTCCGACACGTGTCTGAAATTGTATCGTATCGATAGCGTCTATTACAAAATTTTTACGCTTTTCTGCCATTCGCCATGCTACGAGTACTTTCAAAGGTGGAGTCTGAAAATCGAAACTCTACTTATAAAAAACTGTATATTTCTGTAAAATATATAGATATAGAAAGAGAGGGAGACTATTTAAATCAAACTAATTAAATTAATATTCAACATTGTTAGAGAGAAGATCCGATGTTGTACCTTTCACGCCGTAGTTTAGCCTGCTAGAGGAATATTCCTATCGACCGCAATATATATCTAACTTTGACATTATATACATTGAGGTTAAAAATTCCTCATGTGCATTTGGAAGGGAATGGAATAAGAATAGCATTTTACATCAAAAGCACTGGTGTAATCGAAGGCTTCTCGGTATATGAAGCACTTTGTGTCCATCGTTGCATCACTGTAAGTTGGCTGCATATCTACAATTTCATTCCACTATACCGGTTCATGTTGTCTCACCTTTTCGAACGAATGGCACACACGTAAGAAAATTTGCCCGTGTTCATAAATCGTTTTTTAAAATAAATAGTTTTGTTACCATGTTTATCTGTGTGAAGATTGAATAAATTTTTTTATATAGCTCAACTGTCGTACCGAGCATGAATGGAAGTCTTGAATACAAAGCCCCTACTACGCCTGCCGCGCCTTCATGCTTTCGTCTGTGCAAAAGCTTTCCTCTTGGAGTTCTTTTCTTATTCCGAATCATCCTACTAAATTTTGACCATCTATTTTGAATCACCCTCTGTAACACTAAACTCTTACGTAGTTAAAATTCTAACTAATAACTGATTCGATTATTACATTGCGAGTTACTTCGATACTACAGTTACTCATTGTTTTCCCGTTTTGATCACAATTATATTGAAGGTTAAAATTAAAAAATTTCCATTTGTCCCATTCCTCTTCCAAGCAAAATGCCCCTAGTATAAATTAAATATAATCTTAAAATAACAGCAAAAGAATACCCCAAAGCAACCACTTTTATTTTAAAAACCCGAATGAAATAAAATCCCTTAAGTGAGAATAAACTAAGCAGGTAAAGTTTAACGTCCCCAAAGCCTCTTTTTGCGGGCAGAGGCCAGGTGGTCCCCCCATAGCCCCAATGAGAGTTACACTAATCCGAGGCGTGGGGGGGGACTATTGCCTAAGTTTTTTGAAAAAACTATTCCCATTAATTCCCCCGCCCCCCATGGACGACCGCGCCCGAAAATAACCGTCGGCATAGGCAAATTTTTTGGGAAAAACCCCCCGTTGGGGGTTATATATTTGAGGGGGAATATAAGAATTTTTCCCCTGGGCTTACACACTAAAATGCGATAATCTTTCGTCCGCCCTTTTTGTAGAAAATACATTCTCTAACAGTTCCCCCCGGTTTAGAAATTGTTGTTCCCGAATATAGGCCCCGTTAAAAGCTTAGGAATTCAGCCTAGTGTAAAAGTTTTTTTCCATGTTATTTAATTTAAGTGGGAATTTCCCTATACCAATTTTTCCAAACCAAGGTTTTTTGTTGAAACTTCGTGGGTAAAGGTAGCCCCCGGCCTGCACCCACATATTCCATACGAAAAAAATCCGCTCTTTTTTATCAGTTACTATAGTTCCCCCCCGAGGATTTTTTGTTAGAAAATACCAGTTTTTAAAACAATAAATACATGTGGATAAACCCAATATCGATACTAATAAACCAAAATAGCTATTGTTATTTGTTTCTGGGCTTATAATTTATTTGCGTATCAATCCGGTAGGTGAACATGACAAACACTCAAAACATATGGAAAAAAAGTTGGCCCTTTGGTCCCGTATGGCTATCCTACCGTCCCCCCCCCCCCCCAACTTTTTAATGTCAACTCATTTGAAAACTGTTGGATAGAAAACTAACTCCCCAATTGGTGTTATGAGATTTTGAGAATGGGAACAGCCGTTGTTTAATTGTTGCCTCGAGCGGAATAAGAAATTGTTCCCCCCCCCAACGAGCGTGAAGAGAAGATGGGTAAAGGGCCTTTCTTCTGCCCGCGAGATAGGCCGAGGGGGGTTGGAAGGGAAAAGCCCAACGAGAAAAGGATCCTTGGGGTAATTGGGGCTGAACCCCCCCCCCCCAGCAAGAACGCCCCCCCCCCCCCGCCCCGAGGGAGAGAATGGAAAGCCTTTGGGCTCCACCATTATTATCACAACATGTGCATTCTTGTCCATATCGCTAGCCCGCTGGCCCTTATTCTGATGTGGCCCCCCCCATGCGAAAGAACTTCCTCGTGTAGTAACAGTCCGCATAATTCAAAATCCCTCCTCCCCCCCCCCCACAGGGTTTAATGATCCGTGTA
>JAWZYV010004450.1:0-21422 GCA_038373885.1 Cheiracanthium punctorium
GAGGCAGCAAACTGTATAATGATACTTAAACCTCAATAAGTACAAGTATCTAATGAAATCTAAGTGCGTATTTCTCTCTGTACCATCATCTTTATTATGGAGATAATAGCGAGAAGTACGGCTTCGGTTAATGTTTAACGGCACAAGTCCCAAAACTTTAGAGAAAGGCTGGATTTGGAGAAGAGAATTTCGAAGCCATGTTAAGAATGAAGTGTTCGGACCCAGCCGCACCACCCTCCACTTAGCCCAACAAGGGGATTCCTATATTTGCACCAATCCTTGCCGGGTCCATACGCCGTACCCCTTCCGGAGGTTTTTTTTCAGTAAAAATACACAAACCTAGTTTTGTTAGCACATTAAAATATGTTTATATGTCATAGGATTGATAAATTTATCTGTAAAGTATTTATACCTATGTGCATATAAGGTGATCCCAATGAAGTTGAGTTAGAAGAAGTTAAATGTGAGGATATGGAGAAATTGATGAACTGACGACATACCCTGCAATGCATGTCAAAGTTTAACAATATGGAAGAGTTTTAAATAGAAACACGCAAGCGAAGAAATTGAGACTAACGTAAAACGTTAGTATTTGGTGTTACCTGTATATATAGACATTTCTTGAAAATGAGGCAGAAAACTGTATAATGATACTTAAACCTCAATAAGTACAAGTATCTAATGAAATCTAAGTGCGTATTTCTCTCTGTACCATCATCTTTATTATGGAGATAATAGCGAAAATTTCTTCTTCGGTTAATGTTTAATAAGACCCAAAACGTTGGAGACAGGCTGGATTTGGAGAAGAGAATTTCGAAACCATGTTAAGAATGAAGTGTTCGGACCCGGCCGCACCACCCTCCACTTAGCCCAACAAGGGGTTGCCTATATTTGTACAAATCTTTGCCGGGTCTAACCCTTCCGGATGATTTTTTCAATAAAAATACACAAACCTAGTTTTGATAGCACATTCAAATATGTTTATATGTCATAGGATTGATAAATTGATCTCTAAAGTATTTATTTTTATGTGCATTATAGGTGATCCCAATGAAGTTCAAATAGAAGAAGTTAAACATGAGGATATGGAGAAATTGATGAACTGACGACATACCCTGCAATGCATGTCAATGTTTAAAAATATGGAAGAGTTTTAAATAGAAACACGCAAGCGAAGAAATTGAGACTAAGGAAAAACTTTAGTATTTGGTGTTACCTGTATATATAGACATTTCTTGAAAATAAGGCAGCAAACTGTATAATGATACTTAAACATCAATAAATACAAGTATCTATACTAATGAAATCTAAGTGCGTCTTTCTGTCTGTACCATCATATTTATTATGGAGATAATAGCGAGAAGTTCTTCTTAGGTTAATGTTTAATGGTAAGACCCAAAACGTTGGAGACAGGCTGGATTTGGAGAAGAGAATTTCGAAGCTATGTTAAGAAAGAAGTGTTCGGACCTGGCCGCACCACCCTCCACTTAGCCCAACAAGGGGATGCCTATATTTGCACAAATCCTCTCCGGGTCTACCCCTTCCGGATGATTTTTTCAGTAAAAATACACAAACCTAGTTTAAATAGCACATTAAAATATATTTATAAGTCATAGGATTGATAAATTGATCTGTAAAGTGTTTATTCTTATGTGCATCATAAGGTGATCCCAATGAAGTTGAGTTAGAAGAAGTTAAATGTGAGGATATGGAGAAATTGATGAACTGACGACATACCCTGCAATGCATGTCAAAGTTTTAAAATATGGAAGAGTTTTAAATAGAAATACGCAAGCGAAGAAATTGAGACTAAGGTAAACCGTTAGTATTTAGTGTTACCTGTATATATAGACATTTCTTGAAAGTAAGGCAGCGAACTGTATAATGATACTTAAACCTCAATAAATACAAGTATCTATACCAATGAAATATAAGTGCGTCTTTCTGTCAGTACCATCATCTTTATTATGGAGATAATAGCGAGAAGTTCTTCTTCGGTTAATGTTTAATAAGACCCAAAACGTTGGAGACAGGCTGGATTTGGAGAAGAGAATTTCGAAGCTATGTTAAGAAAGAAGTGTTCGGACCCGGCCAGACCACCCTCCACTTAGCCCAACAAGGGGATTCCTATATTTGTACCAATGCTTGCCGGGTCCATACGCCGTACCTCTTCCGGAGGTTTTTTCAGTAAAATTACACAAACCTAGATTTGATAGCACATTAAAATATGTTTATATGTCATAGGATTGATAAATTGATCCGTAAAGTATTTATTCTTATATGCATCATAGGTGATCCCAATGAAGTTGAGTTAGAAGAAGTTAAATGTGAGGATATGGAGAAATTGATGATTTGACGACATACCCTGCAATGCATGTCAAAGTTTTAAAATATGGAAGAGTTTTAAATAGAAACACGCAAGCGAAGAAATTGAGACTAAGGTAAAACGTTAGTATTTGGTGTTACCTGTATATATAGACATTTCTTGAAAATGAGGCAGCAAACTGTATAATGATACTTAAACCTCAATAAGTACAAGTATCTAATGAAATCTAAGTGCGTATTTCTCTCTGTACCATCATCTTTATTATGGAGATAATAGCGAGAAGTACGGCTTCGGTTAATGTTTAACGGCACAAGTCCCAAAACTTTAGAGAAAGGCTGGATTTGGAGAAGAGAATTTCGAAGCCATGTTAAGAATGAAGTGTTCGGACCCAGCCGCACCACCCTCCACTTAGCCCAACAAGGGGATTCCTATATTTGCACCAATCCTTGCCGGGTCCATACGCCGTACCCCTTCCGGAGGTTTTTTTTCAGTAAAAATACACAAACCTAGTTTTGTTAGCACATTAAAATATGTTTATATGTCATAGGATTGATAAATTTATCTGTAAAGTATTTATACCTATGTGCATATAAGGTGATCCCAATGAAGTTGAGTTAGAAGAAGTTAAATGTGAGGATATGGAGAAATTGATGAACTGACGACATACCCTGCAATGCATGTCAAAGTTTTAAAATATGGAAGAGTTTTAAATAGAAACACGCAAGCGAAGAAATTGAGACTAACGTAAAACGTTAGTATTTGGTGTTACCTGTATATATAGACATTTCTTGAAAATGAGGCAGAAAACTGTATAATTATACTTAAACCTCAATAAGTACAAGTATCTAATGAAATCTAAGTGCGTATTTCTCTCTGTACCATCATCTTTATTATGGAGATAATAGCGAAAAGTTCTTCTTCGGTTAATGTTTAATAAGACCCAAAACGTTGGAGACAGGCTGGATTTGGAGAAGAGAATTTCGAAACCATGTTAAGAATGAAGTGTTCGGACCCGGCAGCACCACCCTCCACTTAGCCCAACAAGGGGTTGCCTATATTTGTACAAATCTTTGCCGGGTCTAACCCTTCCGGATGATTTTTTCAATAAAAATACACAAACCTAGTTTTTATAGCACATTCAAATATGTTTATATGTCATAGGATTGATAAATTGATCTGTAAAGAAATTATTCCTATGTGCATATAAGGTGATCCCAATGAAGTTGAGTTAGAAGAAGTTAAATGTGAGGATATGGAGAAATTGATGAACTGACGACATACCCTGCAATGCATGTCAAAGTTTTAAAATATGGAAGAGTTTTAAATAGAAATACGCAAGCGAAGAAATTGAGACTAAGGTAAACCGTTAGTATTTAGTGTTACCTGTATATATAGACATTTCTTGAAAGTAAGGCAGCGAACTGTATAATGATACTTAAACCTCAATAAATACAAGTATCTATACTAATGAAATCTAAGTGCGTCTTTCTGTCTGTACTATCATATTTATTATGGAGATATTAGCGAGAAGTTCGGCTTCGGTTAATGTTTAATGGCACAAGACACAAAACGTTGGAGAAGGCTGGATTGGGAGAAGAGAATTTCGAAGCTATGTTAAGAAAGAAGTGTTCGGACCCGCCCACACCACCCTCCACTTAGCCGAACAAGGGGATTCCTATATTTGCACCAATCCTTGCCGCTTCCATACGCCGTAATCCTTCCGGAGGTTTTTTTCAGTAAAAATACACAAACCTAGTTTTGTTAGCACATTAAAATATATTTATAAGTCATAGGATTGATAAATTGATCTGTAAAGTGTTTATTCTTATGTGCATATAAGGTGATCCCAATGAAGTTGAGTTAGAAGAAGTTAAATGTGAGGATATGGAGAAATTGATGAACTGACGACATACCCTGCAATGCATGTCAAAGTTTTAAAATATGGAAGAGTTTTAAATAGAAACACGCAAGCGAAGAAATTGAGACTAAGGTAAAACGTTAGTATTTGGTGTTACCTGTATATATAGACATTTCTTGAAAATGAGGCAGCAAACTGTATAATGATACTTAAACCTCAATAAGTACAAGTATCTAATGAAATCTAAGTGCGTATTTCTCTCTGTACCATCAACTTTATTATGGAGATAATAGCGAGAAGTACGGCTTCGGTTAATGTTTAACGGCACAAGTCCCAAAACGTTAGAGAAAGGCTGGATTTGGAGAAGAGAATTTAGAAACCATGTTAAGAATGAAGTGTTCGGACCCGGCCGCACCACCCTCCACTTAGCCCAACAAGGGGATTCCTATATTTGCACCAATCCTTGCCGCTTCCATACGCCGTAATCCTTCCGGAGGTTTTTTTCAGTAAAAATACACAAACCTAGTTTTGTTAGCACATTAAAATATGTTTATATGTCATAGGATTGATAAATTGATCTGTAAAGTATTTATTCCTATTTGCATATAAGGTGATCCCAATGAAGTTGATTTAGAAGTTAAATGTGAGGATATGGAGAAATTGATGAACTGACGACATACCCTGCAACGCATGTCAAAGTTTTAAAATATGGAAGAGTTTTAAATAGAAACACGCAAGCGAAGAAATTGAGACTAAGGTAAACCGTTAGTATTTAGTGTTACCTGTATATATAGACATTTCTTGAAAGTCAGGCAGCGAACTGTATAATGATACTTAAACCTCAATAAATACAAGTATCTATACCAATGAAATATAAGTGCGTCTTTCTGTCAGTACCATCATCTTTATTATGGAGATAATAGCGAGAGGTTCTTCTTCGGTTAATGTTTAATAAGACCCAAAACGTTGGAGACAGGCTGGATTTGGAGAAGAGAATTTCGAAGCTATGTTAAGAAAGAAGTGTTCGGACCCGGCCAGACCACCCTCCACTTAGCCCAACAAGGGGATTCCTATATTTGTACCAATCCTTGCCGGGTCCATATGCCGTACCTCTTCCGGAGGTTTTTTCAGTAAAATTACACAAACCTAGATTTGATAGCACATTAAAATATGTTTATAAATTGCAATTTTGCGCATTCCCGCATTAAAATAAATTCAAAAATAAATCTTTTATTAAGTCTTAGTATTTCATTTATTATTTAAAATACCCATCAGTATATTCAGTTTTTGAAACCAATGTAAATTATAGTCAGAAATGACCCATGTTCCCAATTGGAAACACAGTAAAAATTATATAAAAAAGTCCCTCTTCCCCATTTAAATGACTAATAACCTTTCGCTAACGCATTAGAAAACACAATATTGGGGGGGGGGGGGGGGGACTAATTTAAAATGTGCCTGGATCTCAATGCGGTGTGTAAAAAGGTTAACAGCGGGTGATAAACTGTGTGCTTTCTTAAAAGAACTGCTTTAAATGACTTTCATTTGTGCCCCATCATCAAACTTTCATCATAATATAGTGAAAGAATGCTAATAAAAATTAAACATTCTGATTAAGAGCTGTTATCTTAACAAAAAAGTCATGCTTAGACAAAGGAGAAGAGGGGGTGGGCTCATATACCCACTCCACCCCTAACGATTAGTAGAGTGAAATTTTGGATTATTTTACTATTTTCTTCTTATTGCATAATAACTGACAACGTAAGTTAAAAGCCACCCCCCCCCCGCAAGTTTAAAAAAAAAATATTATCGGTGCTGTTGAACATTTATGCAACATGGGCGTCTGAACGTAATATTGCAGTGCAACATATCATAAATTGATGAAATAAACGCAAATTTAATAATTTGCGTTTATTTATGAAATCTAAGTGCGTCTTTCTGTCTGTACCATCATATTTATTATGGAGATAATAGCGAGAAGTTCGGCTACGGCTAATGTTTAATGGCACAAGACCCAAAACTTTGGAGACAGCTTCGAAATTCTCTTCTCAAAATCCAGCCTATATTAAGAAAGAAGTGTTCGGACCCGGCCGCACCACCCTCCACTTAGCCCAACAAGGGGATGCCTATATTTGCACAAATCCTCTCCGGGTCTACCCCTTCCAGATGATTAAAATCAGAAAAAATACACAAACCTAGTTTAAATAGCACATTAAAATATATTTATAAGTCATAGGATTGATAAATTGATCTGTAAAGTGTTTATTCTTATGTGCATCATAGGTGATCCCAATGAAGTTGAGTTAGAAGAAATTAAATGTGAGGATATGGAGAAATTGATGAACTGACGACATACCCTGCAATGCATGTCAATGTTTAAAAATATGGAAGAGTTTTAAATAGAAACACGCAAGCGAAGAAATTGAGACTAAGGAAAAACTTTAGTATTTGGTGTTACCTGTATATATAGACATTTCTTGAAAATAAGGCAGCAAACTGTATAATGATACTTAAACATCAATAAATACAAGTATCTATACTAATGAAATCTAAGTGCGTCTTTCTGTCTGTACCAACATATTTATTATGGAGATAATAGCGAGAAGTTCTTCTTAGGTTAAATAGAAACACGCAAACGAAGAAATTGAGACTAAGGTAAAACGTTAGTATTTGGTGTTACCTGTATATATAGACATTTCTTGAAAATAAGGCAGCAAACTGTATAATGACACTTAAACCTCAGTAACTAGAAGTATCTAATGAAATCTAAGTGCGTATTTCTCTCTGTACCATCGTCTTTATTATGGAGATAAGAGCGAGAATTTCGGCTTCGGTTAATGTTTAATAGCACAAGACCCAAAACTTTGGATACAGGCTGGATTTTGAATAGAGAATTTCGAAGCTATGTTAAGAAAGAAGTATTCGGACCCGGCCAGACCACCCTCCACTTAGCCCAACAAGGAGATTCCTATATTTGTACCAATCCTTGCCGGGTCCATACGCCGTACCCCTTCCGGAGGTTTTTTCAGTAAAAATACACAAACCTAGATTTGATAGCACATTAAAATATGTTTATATTTCATAGGATTGATAAATTGATCCGTAAAGTATTTATTCTTATATGCATCATAGGTGATCCCAATGAAGTTCAGTTAGAAGAAGTTAAATGTGAGGATATGGAGAAATTGATGAACTGACGACATACCCTGCAATGCATGTCAAAGTTTAAAAATATGGAAGAGTTTTAAATAGAAACACGCAAGCGAAGAAATTGAGACTAAGGTAAAAAGTTAGTATTTAGTGTTACCTCTATATATAGACATTTCTTGAAAATAAGGCAGCAAACTGTATAATGATACTTAAACATCAATAAATACAAGTATCTATACTAATGAAATCTAAGTGCGTCTTTCTATCTGTACCATTATCTTTATTATGGAGATAATAGCGAGAAGTACGGCTTCGGTTAATGTTTAACGGCACAAGTCCCAAAACGTTGGAGAAAGGCTGGATTTGGAGAAGAGAATTTCGAAGCCATGTTCAGAATGAAGTGTTCGGACCCGGCCGCACCACCCTCCACTTAGCCCAACAAGGGGAAGCCTATATTTGCACAAATCCTTGCCGGGTCTACCCATTCCGGATGATTTTTTCAATAAACCTAGTTTTTATAGCACATTAAAATATGTTTATATGTCATAGGATTGATAAATTGATCTGTAAAGTATTTATTCCTATGTGCATATAAGGTGATCCCAATGAAGTTGAGTTAGAAGAAGTTAAATGTGAGGATATGGAGAAATTGATGAACTGACGACATACCCTGCAATGCATGTCAAAGTTTTAAAATATGGAAGAGTTTTAAATAGAAACACGCAAGCGAAGAAATTGAGACTAAGGTAAAACGTTAGTATTTGGTGTTACCTGTATATATAGACATTTCTTGAAAATGAGGCAGCACACTGTATAATGATACTTAAACCTCAATAAGTACAAGTATCTAATGAAATCTAAGTGCGTATTTCTCTCTGTACCATCAACTTTATTATGGAGATAATAGCGAGAAGTACGGCTTCGGTTAATGTTTAACGGCACAAGTCCCAAAACGTTAGAGAAAGGCTGGATTTGGAGAAGAGAATTTCGAAGCCATGTTAAGAATGAAGTGTTCGGACCCGCCCACACCACCCTCCACTTACCCGAACAAGGGGATTCCTATATTTGCACCAATCCTTGCCGCTTCCGTACGCCGTACCCCTTCCGGAGGGTTTTTTTCAGTAAAAATACAAAAACCTAGTTTTGATAGCACATTCAAATATGTTTATATGTCATAGGATTGATAAATTGATCTCTAAAGTATTTATTTTTATGTGCATTATAGGTGATCCCAATGAAGTTCAAATAGAAGAAGTTAAACATGAGGTTATGGAGAAATTGATGAACTGACGACATACCCTGCAATGCATGTCAATGTTTAAAAATATGGAAGAGTTTTAAATAGAAACACGCAAGCGAAGAAATTGAGACTAAGGAAAAAATTTAGTATTTGGTGTTACCTGTATATATAGACATTTCTTGAAAATAAGGCAGCAAACTGTATAATGATACTTAAACATCAATAAATACAAGTATCTATACTAATGAAATCTAAGTGCGTCTTTCTGTCTGTACCATCATATTTATTATGGAGATAATAGCGAGAAGTTCTTCTTAGGTTAATGTTTAATGGTAAGACCCAAAACATTGGAGACAGGCTGGATTTGGAGAAGAGAATTTCGAAGCTATGTTAAGAAAGAAGTGTTCGGACCCGGCCGCACCACCCTCCACTTAGCCCAACAAGGGGATTCCTATATTTGCACCAATCCTTGCCGGGTCCATACGCCGTACCCCTTCCGGAGGTTTTTTTTCAGTAAAAATACACAAACCTAGTTTTGTTAGCACATTAAAATATGTTTATATGTCATAGGATTGATAAATTTATCTGTAAAGTATTTATACCTATGTGCATATAAGGTGATCCCAATGAAGTTGAGTTAGAAGAAGTTAAATGTGAGGATATGGAGAAATTGATGAACTGACGACATACCCTGCAATGCATGTCAAAGTTTTAAAATATGGAAGAGTTTTAAATAGAAACACGCAAGCGAAGAAATTGAGACTAAGGTAAAACGTTAGTATTTGGTGTTACCTGTATATATAGACATTTCTTGAAAATGAGGCAGAAAACTGTATAATTATACTTAAACCTCAATAAGTACAAGTATCTAATGAAATCTAAGTGCGTATTTCTCTCTGTACCATCATCTTTATTATGGAGATAATAGCGAGAAGTTCTTCTTCGGTTAATGTTTAATAAGACCCAAAACGTTGGAGACAGGCTGGATTTGGAGAAGAGAATTTCGAAGCTATGTTAAGAAAGAAGTGTTCGGACCCGGCCAGACCACCCTCCACTTAGCCCAACAAGGGGATTCCTATATTTGTACCAATCCTTGCCGGGTCCATACGCCGTACCCCTTCCGGAGGTTTTTTCAGTAAAAATACACAAACCTAGATTTGATAGCACATTAAAATATGTTTATATGTCATAGGATTGATAAATTGATCTGTAAAGTGTTTATTCTTATGTGCATCATAGGTGATCCCAATGAAGTTGAGTTAGAAGAAGTTAAATGAGAGGATATGGAGAAATTGATGAACTGACGACATACCCTGCAATGCATGTCAAAGTTTAAAAATATGGAAGAGTTTTAAATAGAAACACGCAAACGAAGAAATTGAGACTAAGGTAAAACGTTAGTATTTGGTGTTAACCGTATATATAGACATTTCTTGAAAGTAAGGCAGCGAACTGTATAATGATACTTAAACCTCAATAAATAGAAGTATCTAATGAAATCTAAGTGCGTATTTCTCACTGTACCATCATCTTTATTATGGAGATAATAGCGAGAAGTACGGCTTCGGTTAATGTTTAATGTTTAACGGCACAAGTCCCAAAACGTTGGAGAAAGGCTGGATTGGGAGAAGAGAATTTCGAAGCCATGTTAAGAATGAAGTGTTCGGACCCGGCCGCACCACCCTCCACTTAGCCCAACAAGGGGTTGCCTATATTTGTACAAATCTTTGCCGGGTCTAACCCTTCCGGATGATTTTTTCAATAAAAATACACAAACCTAGTTTTTATAGCACATTAAAATATGTTTATATGTCATAGGATTGATAAATTGATCTGTAAAGAAATTATTCCTATGTGCATATGAGGTGATCCCAATGAAGTTGAGTTAGAAGAAGTTAAATGTGAGGATATGGAGAAATTGATGAACTGACGACATACCCTGCAATGCATGTCAAAGTTTAAAAATATGGAAGAGATTTAAATAGAAACACGCAAACGAAGAAATTGAGACTAAGGTAAAACGTTAGTATTTGGTGTTAACTGTATATATAGACATTTCTTGAAAATAAGGCAGCAAACTGTATAATGATACTTAATCATCAATAAATACAAGTATCTATACTAATGAAATCTAAGTGCGTCTTTCTGTCTGTACTATCATATTTATTATGGAGATAATAGCGAGAAGTTCGGCTTCGGTTAATGTTTAATGGAACAAGACCCAAAACGTTGGAGAAGGCTGGATTTTGAGAAGAGAATTTCGAAGCTATGTTAAGAAAGAAGTGTTCGGACCCGGCAGCTTCACCCTCCACTTAGCCCAACAAGGGGATTCCTATATTTTCACCAATCGTTGCCGGGTCAATACGCCGTACCCCTTCCGGAGGTTTTTTTTCAGTAAAAATACACAAACCTAGTTTTGTTAGCACATTAAAAAATGTTTATATGTCATAGGATTGATAAATTGATCTGTAAAGTATTTATTCTAATGTGCATCATAGGTGATCCCAATGAAGTTCAGTTAAAAGACGTTAAATGTGAGGATATGGAGAAATTGATGAACTGACGACATACCCTGCAATGCATGTTAAAGTTTAAAAATATGGAAGAGTTTTAAATAGAAACTCGCAAGCGAAGAAATTGAGACTAAGGTAAAACGTTAGTATTTAGTGTTACCTGTATATATAGACATTTCTTGAAAATAAGGCAGCAAACTGTATATTGATACTTAAAGATCAATAAATACAAGTATCTACACTCATGTCCATAAATTAAGGATAATTCAGAATCACACAGAATTATCTCTAAAATAAAAATTTCACCTGTGGAATGATCACACACATCTTGAAGAAGAATATGCAAATTACAGGAAACAACCAGATGGTGTGAATGCTACGTCACAAGGACGAGAGTGTAAGAGAGGGGTATATAAATAAATGGTGGCAAAGAAGTAAAATTGTTCACAAGCGCTATGAAAGAATTTCAGTACAAAAACCGCATAGTTATGGCACAAAGGAGGCATTTGGATGATCTTTTACGTGGCAGAATTATCGCACGACTGGAATGTGGACGTACCCAGCTGGAAGTATCCGAGGAACTTGGAATTGCCCAGAGTGTCATCTCCAGGCTTTGGCAACGATTCCAAGATGATGGTAATGTGAGTAGACGTTACAGCACAGGTCGCCCCCGAGTTACAACGCCGAATGAGGACCGCTATTTGGCAGTTACTGCCTAAAGAAACAGACGGAGTACAGCATCAGACCTGTCTCGTCAGCTCTCTTCAGCTACCGGTACGACAGTTTCAAGGCAGACCGTGTACAGACGCTTAGGGCACATTGGTCTATATGCTCGTAGGCCTGTCAGATGTGTTCCACTTACCGCAACTCACTGTCGCCTGCGATTAACCTGGAGTAGAGAGCATACATTGTGGACACCGCAACAGTGGTCTTGTGTGATGTTTTCCGACGGGTCCAGGTTTAGTTTGGAGTCTGATTCTCGCCGGACATTCATCTGGAGACCGCCAGGTACTCGTTACCACCAAGAGAACACCATTGAAAGACACCGTTACGGTGGTGCAGAATGGCTCGTTTGGGGAGGAATTATTCTTGGTTCCAGAACTGACCTGCATGTTCAGAGTGTAACGATGACAGGCCAAATCTATCGGGATGTCATTCTGGAAAATCATGTACGTTTGTTTCGGGGCGCCATGGGTGCTAAATTTGTGTTTATGGATGACAACGCCCGTCCTCACCGTGCAAACATTGTAGACGAATGCCTTCAATCGGAGGATATCACCCGTATGCATTGGCCAGCATACTCACCGGACTTGAATCCGATAGAGCATGTGACGGATATGCTTGGCCGACGAATTGCAGCCCGTCAACCCCCTCCCACCTGTCTACCGGAACTTCGGAGTGCATTGCTTGATGAGTGGTGTAATATTCCCCAAGATCAGATTGATCATTATATACTCAGCATGCCTAGGCGTTGTCAGGCCTGTATTGCATCGTCCGGGAGACATACTCCGTCTTGACCATCCTACTAACCATGTTATAGTGTTTTTTGTAAATAGGTTCTTTTTTGAAATTTGGTCAAGGGAGTAAAACTTGCAATTTTTATTAATTATGTCAAACATATAGCATCTTTTTTGCTTTTTACTTTTTGTTTAATAAATAGACTTTAGAAATAAGTCAAATTTGTTTTGCTTCTTTCCCTTTCTTTGCCTGAACTTCATTATCCTTAATTTATGGACATGAGTGTATACTAAAGAAATCTAAGTGCGTCTTTCTGTCTGTACCATCATCTTTATTATGGAGATAATAGCGAGAAGTACGGCTTCGGTTAATGTTTAATAAGACCCAAAACGTTGGAGAAAGGCTGGATAGGGAGAAGAGAATTTCGAAGCCATGATAAGAATGAAGTGTTCGGACCCGGCCGCACCACCCTCCACTTAGCCCAACAAGGGGATGCCTATATTTCACAAATCCTTGCCGGGTCTACCCCTTCCGGATGATTTTTTCAGTAAAAATACACAAACCTAGTTTTGTTAGCACATTCAAATATGTTTATATGTCATAGGATTGATAAATTCATCTGTAAAGTATTTATTCTTATGTGCATATTAGGTAATCCCAATGAAGTTGAGATAGAAGAAGTTAAATGTGAGGATATGGAGAAATTGATGAACTGATGACATACCCTGCAATGCATGTCAAAGTTTAAAAATATGGAAGAGTTTTAAATAGAAACACGCAAGCGAAGAAATTGAGACTAAGGTAAAACGTTAGTATTTGGTGTTACCTGTATATATAGGCCTTTCTTGAAAATGAGGCAGCAAACTGTATAATGATACTTCAACATCAATAAATACAAGTATCTATACTAATTAAATCTAAGTGCGTCTTTCTGTCTGTACCATCATATTTATTATGGAGATAATAGCGAGAAGTTCGGCTTCGGTTAATGTTTAACGGCACAAGTCCCAAAACGTTAGAGAAAGGCTTAATTTGGAGAAGATAATTTCGAAGCCATGTTAAGAATGAAGTGTTCGGACCCGGCCGCACCACCCTCCACTTAGCCCAACAAGGGGATGCCTATATTTGTACAAATCCTTGCCGGGTCTACCCCTTCCGGATGATTTTTTCAATAAAAATACACAAACCTAGTTTTTATAGCACATTAAAATATGTTTATATGTCATAGGATTGTTAAATTGATCTGTAAAGTATTTATTCCTATGTGCATATAAGGTGATCCCAATGAAGTTGAGTTAGAAGAAGTTAAATGTGAGGATATGGAGAAATTGATGAACTGACGACATACCCTGCAATGCATGTCAAAGTTTTAAAATATGGAAGAGTTTTAATTAGAAACACGCAAGCGAAGAAATTGAGACTAAGGTAAAACGTTAGTATTTGGTGTTACCTGTATATATAGGCATTTCTTGAAAATGAGGCAGCAAACTGTATAATGATACTTCAACATCAATAAATACAAGTATCTATACTAATTAAATCTAAGTGCGTCTTTCTGTCTGTACCATCATATTTATTATGGAGATAATAGCGAGAAGTTCGGCTTCGGCTAATGTTTAATGGCACAAGACCCAAAACTTTGGAGAAAGCTTCGAAATTCTCTTCTCAAAATCCAGCCTATGTTAAGAAAGAAGTGTTCGGACCCGGCCGCACCACCCTCCACTTAGCCCAACAAGGGGAAGCCTATATTTGCACAAATCCTTGCCGGGTCTACCCCTTCCGGATGATTTTTTCAATAAAAATACGCAAACCTAGTTTTTATAGCACATTAAAATATGTTTATATGTCATAGGATTGATAAATTGATCTGTAAAGTATTTATTCCTATGTGCATATAAGGTGATCCCAATGAAGTTGAGTTAGAAGAAGTTTAATGTGAGGATATGGAGAAATTGATGAACTGATGACATACCCTGCAATGCATGTCAAAGTTTTAAAATATGGAAGAGTTTTAAATAGAAACACGCAAGCGAAGAAATTGAGACTAAGGTAAAACTTTAGTATTTAGTGTTACCTGTATATATAGACATTTCTTGAAAATGAGGCAGCAAACTGTATAATGATACTTAAACCTCATTAAATACAAGTATCTATACTAATGAAATCTAAGTGCGTCTTTCTGTCTGTACCATCATCTTTATTATGGAGATATTAGCGAGAAGTTCGGCTTCGGTTAATTTTTAATGGCACAAGACACAAAACGTTGGAGAAGGCTGGATTGGGAGAAGACAATTTCGAAGCTATGTTAAGAAAGAAGTGTTCGGACCCGCCCACACCACCCTCCACTTAGCCGAACAAGGGGATTCCTATATTTGCACCAATCCTTGCCGCTTCCGTACGCCGTACCCCTTCCGGAGGTTTTTTTTTTCAGTAAAAATACACAAACCTAGTTTTGATAGCACATTCAAATATGTTTAAATGTCATAGGATTGATAAATTGATCTGTAAAGTATTTATTTTTATGTGCATCATAGGTGATCCCAATGAAGTTCAAATACAAGAAGTTAAATATGAGGATATGGAGAAATTGATGAACTGACGACATACCCTGCAATGCATGTCAATGTTTAAAAATATGGAAGAGTTTTAAATAGAAACACGCAAGCGAAGAAATTGAGACTACGGAAAAACTTTAGTATTTGGTGTTACCTGTATATATAGACATTTCTTGAAAATAAGGCAGCAAACTGTATAATGATACTTAAACATCAATAAATACAAGTATCTATACTAATGAAATCTAAGTGCGTCTTTCTATCTGTACCATTATCTTTATTATGGAGATAATAGCGAGAAGTTCGGCTTCGGTTAATGTTTAACGGCACAAGTCCCAAAACGTTGGAGAAAGGATGGATTTGGAGAAGAGAATTTCGAAGCCATGTTCAGAATGAAGTGTTCGGACCCGGCCGCACCACCCTCCACTTAGCCCAACAAGGGGAAGCCTATATTTGCACAAATCCTTGCCGGGTCTACCCCTTCCGGATGATTTTTTCAATAAAAATACGCAAACCTAGTTTTTATAGCACATTAAAATATGTTTATATGTCATAGGATTAATAAATTGATCTGTAAAGTATTTATTCCTATGTGCATATAAGGTGATCCCAATGAAGTTGAGTTAGAAGAAGTTAAATGTGAGGATATGGAGAAATTGATGAACTGACGACATACCCTGCAATGCATGTCAAAGTTTCAAAATATGGAAGAGTTTTAAATAGAAACACGCAAGCGAAGAAATTGAGACTAAGGTAAAACGTTAGTATTTGGTGTTACCTGTATATATAGACATTTCTTGAAAATGAGGCAGCACACTGTATAATGATACTTAAACCTCAATAAGTACAAGTATCTAATGAAATCTAAGTGCGTATTTCTCTCTGTACCATCATCTTTATTATGGAGATAATAGCGAGAAGTACGGCTTCGGTTAATGTTTAACGGCACAAGTCCCAAAACGTTAGAGAAAGGCTTAATTTGGAGAAGATAATTTCGAAGCCATGTTAAGAATGAAGTGTTCGGACCCGGCCGCACCACCCTCCACTTAGCCCAACAAGGGGATGCCTATATTTGTACAAATCCTTGCCGGGTCTACCCCTTCCGGATGATTTTTTCAATAAAAATACACAAACCTAGTTTTTATAGCACATTAAAATATGTTTATATGTCATAGGATTGATAAATTGATCTGTAAAGTATTTATTCCTATGTGCATATAAGGTGATCCCAATGAAGTTGAGTTAGAAGAAGTTAAATGTGAGGATATGGAGAAATTGATGAACTGACGACATACCCTGCAATGCATGTCAAAGTTTTAAAATATGGAAGAGTTTTAATTAGAAACACGCAAGCGAAGAAATTGAGACTAAGGTAAAACGTTAGTATTTGGTGTTACCTGTATATATAGACATTTCTTGAAAATGAGGCAGCAAACTGTATAATGATACTTAAACCTCAATAAGTACAAGTATCTATACTAATGAAATCTAAGTGCGTCTTTCTGTCTGTACCATCATGTTTATTATGGAGATAATAGCGAGAAGTTCTTCTTAGGTTAATGTTTAATGGTAAGACCCAAAACGTTGGAGACAGGCTGGATTTGGAGAAGAGAATTTCGAAGCTATGTTAAGAAAGAAGTGTTCGGACCCGGCCGCACCACCCTCCACTTAGCCCAACAAGGGGATGCCTATATTTGCACAAATCCTCTCCAGGTCTACTACTTCCGGATGATTTTTTCAGTAAAAATACACAAACCTAGTTTAAATAGCACATTAAAATATATTTATAAGTCATAGGATTGATAAATTGATCTGTAAAGTATTTATTCTAATGTGCATCATAGGTGATCCCAATGAAGTTCAAATAGAAGGAGTTAAATGTGAGGATATGGAGAAATTGATGAACTGACGACATACACTGCAATGCATGTCAAAGTAAACAAAAATGGAAGAGTAAAAGTTTTAAGAATTAAAGACGGAAGCGAAGAAATTAAGACTAAAGTAAAACGTTAGTATTTAGTGTTACCTGTATATATAGACATTTCTTGAAAGTACGGCAGCGAACTGTATAATGATACTTAAACCTCAATAAATAGAAGTATCTAATGAAATCTAAGTGCGTATTTCTCACTGTACCATCATCTTTATTATGGAGATAATAGCGAGAAGTACGGCTTCGGTTAATGTTTAATGTTTAACGGCACAAGTCCCAAAACGTTGGAGAAAGGCTGGATTGGGAGAAGAGAATTTCGGAGCTATGTTAAGAAAGAAGTGTTCGGACTCACCCACACCTCCCTCCACTTAGCCGAACAAGGGGATTACTATATTTGCACCAATCCTTGCCGGTTCCATACGCCGTACCCCTTCCGGAGGTTTTTTTTCAGTAAAAATACACAAACCTAGTTTTGTTAGCACATGAAAATATGTTTATATGTCATAGGATTGATAAATTTATCTGTAAAGTATTTATACCTATGTGCATATAAGGTGATCTCAATGAAGTTGAGTTAGAAGAAGTTAAATGTGAGGATATGGAGAAATTGATGAACTGACGACATACCCTGCAATGCATGTCAAAGTTTTAAAATATGGAAGAGTTTTAAATAGAAACACGCAAGCGAAGAAATTGAGACTAAGGTAAAACGTTAGTATTTGGTGTTACCTGTATATATAGACATTCCTTGAAAATAAGGCAGCAAACTGTATAATGATACTTAAACATCAATAAATACAAGTATCTATACTAATGAAATCTAAGTGCGTCTTTCTGTCTGTACCATCATATTTATTATGGAGATAATAGCGAGAAGTTCGGCTTCGGTTAATGTTTAATGGAACAAGACCCAAAACGTTGGAGAAGGCTGGATTTTGAGAAGAGAATTTCGAAGCTATGTTAAGAAAGAAGTGTTCGGACCCGGCCGCTTCACCCTCCACTTAGCCCAACAAGGGGATTCCTATATTTGCACCAATCCTTGCCGGGTCAATACGCCGTACCCCTTCCGGAGGTTTTTTTTCAGTAAAAATACACAAACCTAGTTTTGTTAGCACATTAAAAAATGTTTATATGTCATAGGATTGATAAATTGATCCGTAAAGTATTTATTCTTATATGCATCATAGGTGATCCCAATGAAGTTCAGTTAGAAGAAGTTAAATGTGAGGATATGGAGAAATTGATGAACTGACGACATACCCTGCAATGCATGTCAAAGTTTAAAAATATGGAAGAGTTTTAAATAGAAACACGCAAGCGAAGAAATTGAGACTAAGGTAAAAGGTTAGTATTTAGTGTTACCTGTATATATAGACATTTCTTGAAAATAAGGCAGCAAACTGTATAATGATACTTAAACATCAATAAATACAAGTATCTATACTAATGAAATCTAAGTGCGTCTTTCTGTCTGTACCATCATATTTATTATGGAGATAATAGCGAGAATTTCGGCTTCGGTTAATGCTTAATGGCACAAGACCCAAAACTTTGGAGACAGGCTGGATTTTGAGAAGAGAATTTCGAAGCTATGTTAAGAAAGAAGTGTTCGGACCCGGCCGCACCACCCTCCACTTAGCCCAACAAGGGGATGCCTATATTTGCACAAATCCTCTCCGGGTCTACCTCTTCCGGATGATATTTTCAGTAAAAATACACAAACCTAGTTTAAATAGCACATTAAAATATATTTATAAGTCATAGGATTGATAAATTGATCTGTAAAGTATTTATTCTAATGTGCATCATAGGTGATCCCAATGAAGTTCAAATAGAAGAAGTTAAATGTGAGGATATGGAGAAATTTATAAACTGACGACATACACTGCAATGCATGTCAAAGTTTACAAAAATGGAAGAGTTTAAAATAGAAACACGCAAGCGAAGAAATTGAGACTAAGCTAAAACCTTAGTAGTTAGTGTTACCTGTATATACAGACATTTCTTGAAAATGAGGCAGCAAACTGTATAATGATACTTAAACCTGAATAAACACAAGTATGTATACTAATGAAATCTAAGTGCGTCTTTCTGTCCGTACCATCATCTTTATTATGGAGATAATAGCGATAAGTACGGCTTCGGTTAATGTTTAATGTTTAACGGCACAAGTCCCACAACATTGGAGAAAGGCTGGATTTGGAGAAGAGAATTTCGAAGCTACTTTGAGAAAGAAGTGTTCGGACCCGCCCACACCACCCACCACTTAGCCCAACAAGGGGATTACTATATTTGCACCAATCCTTGCCGCTTCCATACGCCGTAATCCTTCCGGAGGTTTTTTTCAGTAAATATACACAAACCTAGTTTTGTTAGCACATTAAAATATGTTTATATGTCATAGGATTGATAAATTGATCTGTAAAGTATTTATTCTTATGTGCATCATAGGTGATCCCAATGAAGTTCAGTTGGAAGAAGTTAAATGTGAGGATTATGGAGAAATTGATGAACTGACGACATACCCTGCAATGCATGTCAAAGTTTACAAAAATGGAAGTGTTTAAAATAGAAACACGCAAGCTAAGAAATTGAGACTAAGGTAAAACGTTAGTATTTGGTGTTACCTGTATATATAGACATTTCTTGAAAATAAGGCAGCAAACTGTATAATGATACTTAAACCTCAATAAGCACAAGTATCTATACTAATGAAATCTAAGTGCGTCTTTCTGTCTGTACCATCATCTTTATTATGGAGATATTAGCGAGAAGTTCGGCTTCGGTTAATGTTTAATGGCACAAGACACAAAACGTTGGAGAAGGCTGGATTGGAAGAAGAGAATTTCGAAGCTATGTTAAGAAAGAAGTGTTCGGACCCGCCCACACCACCCTCCACTTAGCCCAACAAGGGGATTCCTATATTTGCTCCAATCCTTGCCGCTTCCATACGCCGTTCCCCTTCCGGAGTTTTTTTTCAGTAAAAATACACAAACCTAGTTTTGATAGCACATTAAAATATGTTTATATGTCAAAGGATTGATAAAGTGATCTGTAAAGTATTTATTCCTATGTGCATATAAGGTGATCCCAATGAAGTTCAAATAGAAGAAGTTAAATGTGATGATTATGGAGAAATTGATGAACTGACGACATACACTGCAATGCATGTCAAAGTTTACAAAAATGGAAGATTTTAAAATAGAAACACGCAAGCGAAGTAATTGAGACTAAGGTAAAACCTTAGTAGTTAGTGTTACCTGTATATAGAGACATTTCTTGAAAATGAGGCAGCAAACTGTGTAATGATACTTAAACCTGAATAAACACAAGTATGTATACTAATGAAATCTAAGTGCGTCTTTCTGTCCGTACCATCAGCTTTATTATGGAGATAATAGCGAGAAGTACGGCTTCGGTTAATGTTTAATGTTTAACGGCACAAGTCCCAAAACATTGGAGAAAGGCTGGATTGGGAGAAGAGAATTTCGAAGCTATGTTAAGAAAGATGTGTTCGGACCCGCCCACACCACCCTCCACTTAGCCCAACAAGGGGATTCCTATATTTGCACCAATCCTTGCCGGGTCCATACGCCGTACCCCTTCCGGAGGTTTTTTTCAGTAAAAATACACAAACCTAGTTTTGATAGTACATTAAAATATGTTTATATGTCATAGGATTGATAAATTGATCCGTAAAGTATTTATTCTTATATGCATCATAGGTGATGCCAATGAAGTTCAGTTAGAAGAAGTTAAATGTGAGGATATGGAGAAATTGATGAACTGACGACATACCCTGCAATGCATGTCAAAGTTTAAAAATATGGAAGAGTTTTAAATAGAAACACGCAAGCGAAGAAATTGAGACTAAGGTAAAACGTTAGTATTTAGTGTTACCTGTATATATAGACATTTCTTGAAAATAAGGCAGCAAACTGTATAATGATACTTAAACCTCAATAAATACAAGTATCTATACTAATGAAATCTAAGTGCGTCTTTCTGTCTGTACCATCATCTTTATTATGGAGATAATAGCGAGAATTTCGGCTTCGGTTAATGTTTAATAGCACAAGACCCAAAACTTTGGAGACAGGCTGGATTTTGAGAAGAGAATTTCGAAGCCATGTTAAGAATGAAGTGTTCGGACCCGGTCGCACCACCCTCCCCTTACCCCAACAAGGGGATGCCTATATTTGCACAAATCCTTGCCGGGTCTAGCCCTTCCGGATGATTTTTTCAGTAAAAATACACAAACCTAGTTTTTATAGCACATTAAAATATGTTTATATGTCATAGGATTGATAAATTGATCTGTAAAGTATTTATTCCTATGTGCATATAAGGTGATCCCAATGAAGTTCAAATAGAAGAAGTTAAATGTGA
>JAWZYV010004451.1:0-11847 GCA_038373885.1 Cheiracanthium punctorium
CACACGGTGAACGTTTCGACCGTCCGCCATCTTGCTGGTAGTTAAGTCGAGCGATGGCAAAGGCTGCCCTTTTTTCAGCATTGGGAAAGGGTTGCGCCTCAAAGGGTTAACCACAAAGCAAAAATAATTTTCATCATTAAAGTAAGAATTAAAGTAAGAAGTTTAATATTTTTTTATATTAAATAAAAATCATAAATCACTTCCAATCCATAATATAGAGGTGCCTAAAAAAACACTAACCTAGTGTTTTCTTCATTATATATCGACCTTAGACATATGGAATTAATTATAAAGTTACTTTATGGTACCGAATAAAAATTTCAGGATATTAAATGTAAATAAATACAATAGACCTCTATACATTAAAGAAGTGATGTAGGAGTTTCAGTTTTTCTCATAAAAAGGCTTACAGATTCAGTACAATATAGATTATGTTTGCCATATTGGAAAGAAGAGAAAAGAAGGGAAATAATTAAATTAAGAATAAAAATCCAGCATAATATAAATATAAAAATTACTATATAAAAGTTCAGGGAGGCGCAGTTGCCTCCATGCTCTATGCTGCCGATGCCCATGGTTAAAAAACGAACCGTTACAGTTTAATTTTTTTGCTTAAATCGAACAGTCTAACGCTCTAAGTAAATTACTTTTTACAGGACGCGCCTCGACAGTTTCTACATATATAAAGGGTGTCCCAAAAAGGTGGTAACGGGCTTTAATTCTTTACTTATTAGAGATAACTGGGTAGTGTAAATTGGAAAAATGTTCAAAATAAGGTCGGAAATAAGTGTTAAGACAAATATCCTCTCGTTACCCACTTATCTCTCATAGATAAAGAATTAAAGCCCATTACCAGTAGTAGATAATCAAGAGTTCTGCTCAGGGGCAGCCCATGTTAATTGTGGGCAGCCGTGGGCAACTGTATAACTGCTTTCCCTAGGCTGAGCGGGGAAGGGGGCGTGGTCGGACCGGATGCGGGAAGCGGATGTTCGAAGGATTGATAAGAATTTTTTTTTTTTTTTTTTTCAAATAAGGGGAGTTGTAATTTTTTTCAGATTGTGACATATTTTTCAAATAAAGGGACTTGTAATTTTTTCAGACTTTAAGATATTTTTCAAATAAGGGTACTTGGAAAAATTTTTGAGATTGTGATGTATTCTCTAATGAAAATAAGGGGACTTGTAATTTTTTCAGACTTTAAGATATTTTTGAAATAAGGGGACTTGGAAAAAATGTTCAGATTGTGATGTATTCTCTCATGAAAACTTTTATTAAAACACACACAAAACATTATATGCTAAGTTAATACTCTAATGTTTTAAAAACATAGTGTCTGATTTAAAATATTCTGTTACTTCAAGTAAAATATGGTAAGATCTTTACATTAAAGAACACCTCAAAAAATCTTTATTTAAAAATACTAAGTTTCTTTATCTCACTTAACTTTATTTTGAAAAACGTGTAAAATCGATTAACACTAGAAGCGCCAGAGCAGTCATTTTGACTGTTTTCGCCATTTTAGCTTGGATTCCTAAAAGACCCTTTATTTAGGAAGTCATAATTTTTTTAATTCTCCTAAAAAACCTTGAAAATTATCACTAAATATGCATTGAATGAAAATAAAATTAATGGAAATATTTTTATGTATACCTAGAAGCGCCACGAGCAGTCAAATTGACTGCTAGTGAAATTGAGTTTATTCATCGTACTCTATCACGCAGAAAAAATCTTATCATGAAGGAACATTTCCCTACATATTCCTTTCATTCACTATTTCTCTAATTCATGAAATAGTTGTCATTTTCCGCCCCCTTCCCCAGCCCCCCTCCATTTAAAAAAAACATTGTCCCGTAAACGTTTTCGAGATACCATGGAAAATATAAGATTTGATTTGAAGTCAAACAGGAGTCAACATTTAGAAACTGATAAGTTTGCTATGTTTTCAGATGTCTGGAACAAATTTATAGAAAACTGTGCTCTTTCTTATAAGCCAGGAGAAAATCTGGTGTTGGATGAACAACTATTTCCATCAAAAGTTAGGTGCTGCTCAATGTATGCCGAATAAACCAGATAAATTTGGTATAAAATTTTGGATGCTAGTTGAAGTTGACTCAAAGTTTATGTGCAATGTTTTTCCATACCTTGGAAAGGATAACGCAAGAAATGAAAACGAAAGCCTTCCTGAAAATATAGTAATGCGCCTTCTGAGCCCTTATGTGAATACAGGTAGAAATATGACAGTGGGCAACTATTTTTCCTCGCTTTCATTAGCTAAAAAACTTAAAATGATGAATATAAGTTTTGTGGGGACAGTAAAAAGACATCGAAAAGAAATTCCGCATGAGATCAGGAAATCAAAAACTCAGCTTCACGAAACAGTCCTACTGAAAAATGGAGACACTACACTGACAGTGTATCAGGGTAAAAAAGAATAAAAATGTCCTGCTTCTAAGTACCTTGAAAACAGACGTAAATGTAGAGTCACAAACTGTGAAAAAACTTCCAAGAGTCGACACCAGAAGTAAATCTGGAGTCGACATTATTGACCAAATGACACGTAAATATTCTGTGCGGGCTGCTTCCCGTAGATGGCCCGTGCATATTTTCTATAATATGCTGGATTTGGCAGGAACTAATGCCTGCATTATCTACCGAGAAATGAGTGGTAAATCTATAATAAGCATAACTTTCTTTTTCAATTGGCAGAAGAATTGAGAGCGAGTTACTTGAAGAAAAAGACAAGTGCACAACTGCCGTCAGAAATTTCGAACACTACTAACAAAAACTCTCAAAAAAGAGACGGCAGTGCCAAATTGGATTTTGTAAAAGCAACGAAACAAGTGATATGTGCCAGAAATATTCACATTACATATGTAGTAAATGCACTTCCAGCATTGAAAAAATTCTAATATGTAAAAATTGCGAATAGCATTAAAATGAGTTTTATTAAAAAGTAAGTAAAAATATTTTTGTGGCATGTATTTTAACAAGAATTAACATTTTATTCTTTAAAAAAGCTTTTAAAAATACCATAAACTTTTTGTATTTAAATAAATGTCCAAAATTCTTTGAGCAGTCAATTTGACTGCTGCTGGCGCTTCTAGGTAGAAAGAAAGTGCGGCGCTTCTAGTGTTAAGTTATAAAATTATGGAAACTAACTTTTTTAGCTAAGTTCATTTTATAAAAAATTAGTACTTTGGGAATTCTCATGTAACACAATTTACCTATCACACTTAAGTTTATGATTTTAATCAAAACATTTTATTTCTATGTAGTATATTAATGTTTCCATAGTACATGCTTCAATAAATTTTGTTAAATTCCTAACTTTCTATTTTGTAGTGTATAAAAGATAAGTATAAAACGAGAACCTTAAATCGTGACCAAGTATGCTAACTTTATCACTTTTTATTTCATAGATTTTTATTTTGCAAGTAATCAACACACACACACACATACACATGAAGAAAACACAGAAAAGTTTTGCATATGTAAACTGTTTTATTTACAAAAATATATTTTAAATTACACAAACTATTTACACAATTAAGAAAATAATAACTTTTCAATGAGTATTCTATAACTAAGCATGCATAAGTCAGTAAAATCTTACTGTTGTAGAAGCAAGCATACCTTTTCTACATAATCACAATGGTTTTAATATATTTTTTACAATCGCAATACTAGTTATACACCAATAACATCACATAATTACACATGTTTTGTCATCCTTGGAATTAGCAAAATATGAAAACGGTTGAAAAAATGTATTAAATAGCTCATTTGAAGATACTTCATATAGTCTTCAATGAAAATGTTTGAAAAAAATTCTCTGTCATAATGACAAGTGCATTTGTTCTCGCATATCTCTCTTGCAATATACGGCATGTCAACCGTAAACCATGCTTTACTACTTATAAGACCCTCTCGCTCATCAACATGTGTTCTATTCGAACAGGCATGTATCCTTTGCGAAGAATGATCCTGAACCCGGCCTATGTTTTTAAAAATTTCCTGATGTACTATATCCATTAATTGTTGTTTCGCCTCATCGTAATTACAATGGGGTTCGCGGTTACATTTTTGCGGCTTTAATTTTAAAATTAAATGAGGTAGGGTCGTCGTATATAGCGTTTTTAGAATACACTCCAATATTTTATTTCTCATTTCACAAAGTTTTAATACTTGGTCATTTAAAAGTATCAAGGAAATTGGATTTAACGTAAATGAATCTCCGGTTTTATAAATTTGTTGTAAGATGCATTTTCCATCATCATTAAATACAGATAATTGATTATTAAAAATAAAAGAGCTATTGTTATGACATATATTAAAATCTAATAGTTTTACAATAAATTCGATCCATGTGGAAGGGTTCATCACGACTCCCTGACCGGTTGGTATATAGTCTAATTGGGCGTTCTGAATAAATTGTCTAATATGAATCTTCAAGTCAGTTCTTTCATCGTGAAGTGAAACGTAGATAAGTCTTTCCAAGTGCCATGTACTATTTACAGAAGCATATAAGCTGTGGTAAAGATTATCCGTCCAATCGTCCAACTTTGCCCTTTTCGGGGAAGGCTCATAAATGTACATTTTGGCAAACGTTAGGTTAATGTGCGGGTCTGCCACACTAAGTTCAGAAGGAATACCATGCGTTAAAAGTTTGTTGGTTGGGGGATATATCTTACACATTGAACCATGTTCTAGTTTAATGGTGGTGGTTTTACAGTTCGCTGGTTTAAAATCCAAAGTTCGTTTAGATCCGAAACTTAGAATGCATACACCTGATGATAGGTCCAGATTAAAATCTTCGTAGTTACCATCTTCAATTTTAGGTTGTTCTTCAGAGCCAAAGTTCACTTGCACCATATTAAATTCATAATTTGTCACTTTCTGTAGATCTTCACGTATTTTTTGCAAAATGGGTTTCCAAGAGTAAACAGAGACTGTTGCCCCAGGTAAACTGTAATTGATTCCTTCATCAGCAAAAGTAATTACTTTACGGGTCGAGGTAATTTTCTTTTCACTACTTTGCAGGGGTAATTGAAACAATTCTTGCTGTAGCACATCAACATCACTTTCAGTACAAAACACGGGGGAAATTTCCTTTTCAATACTTTGCAGAGGCTTTACATCTAAAGGCAATTGTATTATTTCTTGCAGCAACACATCAGCATCACTTTGAGTATAAAACTCGGGAGTGTATTCAATGTTAAAGGTATTTTCGATCGATTCAAGCAAAGACATTTTTGAAACTCGGCGAAAAATCAATTAAAACACACGTCTTAAGTATAGGCGCACACAGTGTAAAGGGAGTCTCGCAACACACACCTGACCACTTTATCTAACTAAAATGTCTTTACTGGTTCTTTAAAAATCACGTGATTACCCAAGCGCCCTCTACCTTAAAACTTTCTCAACCCAGTAAATATTGCATCATCTAACTTGTCTTAGCCTGTTACAGAGAGTTGCCACTCAATGTACATCCTGCCAACGAACCTAGCGGATATTCAATCATCACAGATTTGCACACGTCACTATCACGTGTCTTCTGCGCATGTCACTTCCTTATCTCTTATCTGATCTGTGATACCTGATAAGAGAAAACCAGTTGCCGTTAAATTTGTAGAGTTTGTAGGTTGGGCGTAGGTAAGGTCTCCTGCAACGGGTACCTAAGAATTCTTTAGCCGAGCAGACCGATGTTTTGTCCGCATGCAACAAGAGTGTTGTCCGGTATTTTTCAGGTATTATAATTGCTTATATTTTTTCTGATATATGTTGTGATTAGCTATCTTTTAGAGTAATAAGTTTAATTTATTAGCAAGTTTTCATTAATAATTTTAGTTTATGACTTTATTAAATAAATATTTTAGTTTATTATTGTAAAAATTGTTTTAAACAATAAGTTTAGTTTATGAATTTATTAAAAGGATGTCTATGTAAAATTTAAGTATATAAAAAATTGAGTGTAAAAATTTTGATATGTTTAATTTATTAACAAGTTTTAATTAATAATTTTAGTTTATGACTTTATTAAATAAAAATTTTAGTTTATTATTCTAAAAATTGTTTTAAACAATAATTTTAATACCTATTTTATACGTGAATACTCATTCATCTGCAATGCCTATAATTTATTACTGTTATTTATCAAAACTTAACAAAAATAATTTGCTTTAATGCTTTAGTATAATGCTCTTTGCTAATTGTTTCACAGAAATTAATTTAATGATTCATTAGTTTCCTAAACTACGTAAAATATATTAATCGTTGTAGCTTAACTTTGATATTTTAATTTAGGATATAATGCCCATGTTTACAAAAAGGATAGATTTTTATTGAAATGGCTTTAATCTAACATGATCTTAATCCATAAGTCCCCATTTTTGAACGCAGAATGAAACACGTGTCCCCAATTCTGTCTTGTATTCCCCTAACTCCTCGGGTTTATCGGTAAACAAGCCTAGCGATAATGTACCGGTTTCCCGATATGAACGCACTTCTTATCTCAATTTCTGTTATCAGCAACGACTTCGGCAATATCGCATGCACGTGCTTTACTTATGCTGTGGATATATTTGTGAATTACTTAAGTATTTTTATTATTATTATTATTTCGCGTGTACAAGTACAGGGTAAGTGTAATATTTTCTATCATTTTAGTTACATATAGGAGGATACCACAATTCTAATTTGATTTGCCTGATATACTTAAGGCTTCAATCATATTAGCTCTTTCTTACATTTTTTCAATTTGCTTTAATTGAAAATAATTATGTGGTAATTATAGTTTGCACTTTTGATGTGTTGTAGTTTTAAGTATGATTTTTTTGTTATTGTTAATGCATGTTTTCCTGTATTTTGGTGTTTTGCAAAATTTTAAGTGGGTAATCCAGTGTAACTAATAGCAATGCTTCTTATAGTTTGGTAATTATATTTTCCACTTTTAAGTATGATTTTTTTAGTTACTTTTAATGTATGTTTTTCTGTATTTTGGTGTTTTGCAAAATTTTAAGTTGGTAATCCAGTGTAATTAATATTAATAGCATTATCAGCCAAAGTACTTTAAGCAGTTTGTATACAAAAACTGCGGTTTGAGCGATATATGGTAAAAAAGCTTTCTACATGTGGCAGCTGGGAGGGAATTTAGAGATAATGTGTTTTAAATCATTACTCTATTTTCCTAACTTGCTAGCCTAGTTTCGATGCAAGAAATTTGCCAAGAGACTAGAAGATTTAGCACGATGTCCCTTCACGTAAGTAAAAACCTTGTATTTTTTTTAGTTCAAGTAATGATAACTGTTTGCGATTAAAACTATCATTTTATCTAAGTAGATGAAAGATATTTTATGTACATGTGGTATAAAACTGTGCATGCAATTGTGGTAAAACGCATCTTCAATTTTTATTTCCAATAGTTCATCTTTCTAACAATAGTACTATCCACTCTAAAAGATATGTGCTAGTTATGCTCACCTTTCTATAAAATAGGTTAAGTACATACCTCTAAAAATATTAATGCATATATAAAATTATGCTTTCATAGTCAAACTGAAATTAGTGTTGCACATAAACAATCTAACTCGTATCGTATTGAAATTCTATAAATCAAGTTACTCTACTTGGGATATACAGTAAAAAAATATTTTGTAGGATTACTAAAAATGTAATTTTTTCTCTAAGTGATCTATAGAAAATATAAACTAGTATAATCGCTGTCTAAAATCTATCAGAAATGTGTGGGTAAGAAAAAATGTTTAGATAAATACTTTGTTTGTTTGTGTTTTAAGGCAAACCTGCACGCGGGGGTATCTGCCTAGGATGAGGGGTGCCTTGGTAGGAGGACTTTCTAAGGGGATCTAACGCGTATTCATACATTTCGTATACAAAAACTTGAGTTTTGGGGGGTATATGGCTAAAGTGGTTTTCTCGCAATAGAATATAAGACTATATCCAAATCATTATTTGTAAAATCTTTCTATGGTGTCATTTTCTCACTTCCCTAACAACAGAAGAAATTTGTAGAAAATGTATGGGTATCCTAAACCTTACTTTAATGTTAAACGGCTACTTAACAAAAATACGGTATACAAAAAATTAAAACTCTTGATTAAAATTTTTTTCTTGATAAATTAAAAACACTTGATTAAAATTTTTTCTTGATAAATTAAAAACATATGATTAAAAAATATTTGTAGTAAAATTATATAACTTAAAATTAAAACTTGGTTAAAAAATAAATTTAGAAAAATATTTGTTGTAAAATTATTTAACTTAAAATTAAAACTTGGGTAAACATCTCTTAAGAAAAAGAAAATGTTTAGATAAAAAAGTTCATACACTATATAAATCATTATTTGTAAAAACTATAGGTACTAAAATCGTTCTATGGTATAATTTTCTCACTTCCCTAACAGTAGAAGAAATTTGTAGAAAATGTATGGGTATCCTAAACCCTATTTTAATATTCTAGTAAACTTACTTATTAGACTATAGAAAAAATTAAAACTCTTGATTATTTTTTTTTCTTGATAAATTAAAAACACTTGATTAAAAAAGTATTTGTTGTAAAATTATTATATTAAAATTAAAACTGTTGGTTAAAAAATAATAATAAAAATAAATTACTCTTGATTAAAAAAATATTTGTTGTAAAATTAATTATTTAACTTAAAATTAAAGTTCGTAGGCCTCCTGGGGATGTTGTTCATTTCTTTGCTCCACATAGTTAATTATTATTTAAAGAAACAAAAACAACAACGCATCCTCTGTGCTACGCCCTGTCTCCATTCATGCGAGGCTAGCGTGATGGGGAAAGGCACAGTAAAAATTTTTATTTGAAATGAGGCGGTAGACGTTCTACCGGGTGGCTGGTGGGTCCTCATTTTATAACAATATTTTTTATTTCAGGTTTAATTCATAAAGTATAGCTTATTTAAAATATAACAAAGTTTTCATGAGAGAATGCATCACAATCTGAACATTTTTCCAAGTCCCCTTATTTTCATTAGAGAATACATCACAATCTCAAAAATTTTTCAAAGTACCCTTATTTGAAAAATATCTTAAAGTCTGAAAAAATTACAAGTCCCCTTATCTGAAAAATATGTCACAATCTGAAAAAAATTACAAGTCCCCTTATTTGAAAAAAAAAAAAAAATTCTTATCAATCCTTCGAACATCCGCTCCCCGCATCCGGTCCGACCACGCCCCCTTCCCCGCTCAGCCTAGGGAAAGCAGTTATACAGTTGCCCACGGCTGCCAACAATTAGCATGGGCTGCCCCTGAGCAGAACTCTTGATTATCTACTACTATTACCACCTTTTCGGAACACCCTGTAGAAATTTACTATGTTTGAAAAGTTTAGGTGGCACGAATTATTTTTAATAAATATTTCTTTACCGTGAATGTTTACGTTATGAAAACCTATTTTTAAAAACTTGTATAGTATTTCTCTGTAGCTATTGAAAATGAGCAACGTGAAATTTTAAAATTCGACTAGACTAATCGATATTTTAACTATTTAAAAAAAATGTATTGTAAGTAAACCAGTTCAATAAGCATCTTCTTAATTGCATTCCGAACATTATTAATTTTTTTCATAAGGATAATTACATCATTAACATAACGAAAAAAAAGCATTACTTCAGCAAGCTATTCATTCTAAGAATTATTATTTAAAACCAAAGAGTTAAGAAGATAAATTACCATGAATCAGATTAAACTCTTGCACTTATAAAAAGAAAACCAGTAATAATAAGCCATAGCTGATTACAAATCAGACTGAATGTGATTACATATTACAGAGAATGTGCATGTTAAATCTGTCTAGTCTTAGACTCTTTATTTGCCTGTTAGGTGAGAGATGGTATTTAAAATTTTCGAAACTGCTATAATATTTGTTACTGAATGACTAGTTCTGAACTTTGTCCTAAGAATACAAATATATATATATATATATATATATATATATATATATATATATATCCCTCAGTTTATTAAAAAAACGCCATATCAATAGCATTATCTCTAAAGCTTACAAAAAACTTGGTTTTCTTAAGTGCAAAACTAAAGAATTTTCTAACCTTCATGCATTAAAAATCTTATACTTTAGTTTGATACGCTCTAATCTTGAATATTGTAGTCTTGTTTGGGATCCGCATTATAAAAATAAAATGAAAATTCTTGAGCGGGTGCAGACTCAGTTTACTCGTTATTCATATTACAAAAGTAATCCTATTTACATTCCGAATATTTCTTCATCTTACTGGAGAAGTGTTTTTGGTCTTCCTAGTTTAAGTTCTCTTCGTGATCTCTTTTGTTTATTATTTTTTTATAAAGTTGTCAATAATATGGTAGACTGCAGTGATATTCTTCAAAGTATTTGTGTAAATGTACCGAACAGGTCTCTTCGTAATAGCCATTTATTTGTGGATAGAATTAGAAAATATAATTACATATACTTTTCGTTATCTAAATTTTATAAAATTTATAATAAGTTTTCTTTGGATTTGGATATTTTTAACATGTCTTAGAGTTAAGTGTTTTAACTTTTGGAGTCATGACTGGTATTTATTTTATCTCTGTATTTTATCTTTTTTAATTTTGTCTTATGTAATTTGTCCTTTTATGCATCACTGTAAATGGATTTTAATCATGTAGTGTGCATTTCTTTTATGAAATAATGAAATGAAATGAAAATTTTTAATAACAAGAATACGGCGATATACTTCAATTTTTCATACAAAAATAATGCAGTTATTAAGGCGATTTTAAACGATCTATCTTCAGAATTTTCACCAAATTAAGTAAACTGGTTTTAAATTAGAGGACTTCCTTAGTTAGATGTTATATTTTTTTCTAATTTAAACAAAAAATCATTTAAAACTAATAAACCACCGCCACGTTCCGATCCAATCTAATAAAAGCAATCTTCTCCATCTTCTGAGCCCAACTCGTAAGTAAATGAGAAAGAAAAGAACACAAAAATGCCTAGTCATGGAGCTGCGCCTGGTAAGATTTTAGGGAAAACGACACCCTTCACGCCTTCACGGCAAACGAAGAAAAGGGACAATTTCGCCATGTGGTGACGTCCGAAAAGTGACCTCAATGCCCTCTCGTTAGGGAAGCACCCCATCGTTTAAAACTGTCGTCTTTTTTGCAGTGGTCAATGATGGCGGCACTATCGTACTTGCAAGTTAGGGTACGCAGGAAGTTGGGAGACGGCTAGCCCCTCTAATTGCTTTTCACTCCCCCATTTTAGTCGACCAGTTGTATAATGAATCGTCGATGATCCCACTTGTCGGGGTTGTCTTCTTAAGGAGGAAACTGCTTTACACATCCTCTGTGAGTGTGAGTACTTCTCTGATTATAGGTTTGAGCATCTTGGGCGCCATGTCATTGAGCCCTGGGAGCTTCACAAAATGTCTGTTAGGTCTATGCTGATGTTCGCATCTGCTACTGCGCTCTTTTCGTAGGGCCTTTTCCATATTGCTTGGGGATGATACAATAGACCCATGGTTGCGGTGCCTGGCCACGGCTATCTCGGACAATAGGGCTCTGGCGCGGTATTTGTGACGTCACGATAGCAGTGCTAGGGAAGGAAGAACCTGCTGACTTACGCACCTGTTAGTACCTGCTAGGTGCTAGAGTTGATAGGAGCATGCTTTTATCCACGTGGTCGCTAAAGTCTTGATTTTCGTTAAATATTATTATTTTACGTTTATATTTTGCTATTTTTTTACAAGAATTGTGCAGTTTTGGATACCTTTGGAGGTAAAGACTCAATTTTCAAAATGCCTAATATGTGTGTTGTTACTAACGGCACGTCGAATTATCGGAGTA
>JAWZYV010004452.1:0-11386 GCA_038373885.1 Cheiracanthium punctorium
AGAACAGTTCTTTTAAACCTGTTCAGCAAGAGAACGCCTTTTACCCCGTTCCCGCTCTTAGCTCTCCGTTCCGAAAAAGAACTCCAGCTCAGGAAAAGAACGCTGAACTAGGTGCCAAAGAACTAGCTGTTCCCGCTCACTGCTCGGAGAACTCCTCGAGTCGTAATCAAAGAACGTGTTCTTTTTCAGCCAATAGGAGAGGCTGCTCCGGAACAGGTTCTTTTTCAGCCAATAAGAGATGGCTAAGCGTTTTATATGGAGATAGTGTAATGCTTATATTATTGTTTGACGTTGATAAAATATTTTTTTTTCGATTTGTTTGTGTTTCAGACTATCATTTTCTTTATTATTAAATTTTTTACTTTGATTCAAATTGAGTAGTTTGGCTGGAATAATAAAAATTGACGAATTGTAATCCTGTGAGTGCATTTCGTATAGAGCATTTCGACGGACGGCTCCTCTCTGCGATAGGTCGCCGTCTTGCGTGACAGCTTGGGGTTCTCGTAATGTATTTCAATGGGAAAAACCCGATTTTCAACATTCAAAAAAAGTATTAAATTTAATTTTTTGGATTATTGTAATGGATGGAATTTGTTAATCAGACCTTCGACTTTTGTGTCCCAGGTGGCGTTTAATATTTTAAAAAGCTTAACATATAATATTTTAATGATATTTCAAGCGACTTTTTCCGCTGGTACTGCGTTCGGAAAGACAACATTATGTACGGGAATGAACACAACGCTTGTTTTAAGATTCGGCAGATTATTCGGATTACTGTTTGTTTACAAATATCATTGTTGTGCATGCGAAATTTTCTTACGTTGTGAGATTTATGCAAGAATAAAGTTTTGTTTTTGAATTATAATTCATCGGATATGCTGTATGCCCTAAAAAGCATCAAATTCCATTAATATTTATATTAAAGAAGTGTTTATTTAAATTCCTATTACGATATATTCAGATTGTTTTTTTTTTCTTTTATAAAAAATAATATGTACTGTTTGTTATTATTTATCATAGTGTTCTTTTAAATATGTAAATACCTGTAAAATAAGACCAGTTATCCCATTAATAAAAAAAGTGTAACATATGCATCGCATAACATATTTGTACATGTATTTAATCTAATACGTATGAATATGAATTAAAAAAATAATCCAATAAATCAACTAAATTAAAGACGTAGACCAATTAATGTAATCTTTACTTAGTTGCATAATTATTTAAATTGACAGTAAACAAGAGTGCAAAATGTAAATTTATAATTCCATTATGTTACATAAAGCTAAGCTTCTGCCTTTTTATTATAAGATGGAAAACATTTCTGTTTCGTAATGTTAGCTCATAAAACTGTACTAAACAATTCTACAATTACATTTTTGAATTTTGTTTCAAATTAGAACAGAAATCAAAAGCTTTAACTCTGACCCTGCATTTCTTTTTTCTGGGTGAATTTTTACATATTAGGCAAAACCCAGCAAAGCTCATGAATACTTTGCTCCGAAGCCCAACACTAGTACATTAATTCATAAATTTTCCCCTTCTCAAGCACAAACTGATTTTAGCAGACAAGACAAATCATATTCGCTTCACCTCGACCAGATTTGAGATTCCTGAGACCACCAGAATTTGGGTGTTTCCTGTATAATGTTTATATTTCTTCCTGCTCATTTCCGACTATTTAATTTTATATCACTGTTCTGTGAAATAATTATTATATGGGAAAATCTTTAAATTATCGTTATTTTAATTAAATGTGCTACCAACCCCATATTGCAGGGATTTGCAGTTCGCTACTGAGTATTAACATAAGAATATTAAGGCTCCGGCACCTTTTTTTTGCTAGAAATTAAGCCCTGGAGCAATTAAGTGTTTTCTCATTGAAAAATTTCTTTCATTAATTTCCAAAAAGTTACCCTTTTTGTATATAACCCGCATACAAAAATATCCCCAATCAGTAAAATGTGCTCCATATTCTGATGAGGTGATTGACAAAATTTGAGAATTATATCCTGAAAAGTGTCAAAGGTATGAAGATAATGAGTACTGACTACCAATTTTCAGTAGCTCTTGAAAGGAAAAAAATCACATTTTAAGGGTCATACAGATATTATGAAAGAATATTTTACATTCAAATTAAAGTATAGACCCCAGTCACCTTTGTTTATAGATATTCCTTAAGACGTTATATGATGAAAGGCTGAAATTTTGTGCATCACCTCATTTGTGCATGGGGTACATTTTATTTTCTAGGAATTTTTTTGTAAGGTAGTTCTAAGAAATTTAGAAAAGTGTAACTCTGTGAAAATTAACAAGAGGAATTTCTTCTCTTAACCGTCTTTTTTTTTAAACCTTATTTTAAACATTTATTCAATTCACACTGCCTAATTATCTTTAATAGATAAAGAATTAAAGCATGTTATCACTTTCTAGGGGCACTGTACGTGTGTGTGTGTCTATACAATTTATAAACACTAATATTTTTACTTCCTTGTATGACGTACAAAGAAATAATGTGATCACAAAAAGAATTCGGTATCCAGATTTTGACTACCTCTAAATTTACCGAGTTTTTGCTTGACATCTCATTGTACACATGTATGCGTGTTCATATAAATTCATGTACAACCCATTCTGACTGACGGCAAGACCATTTTGATCAGTGTTTTCTGGCGCCTGTACGTACATGTGTATATAGGTAATTCACATATCTTAAAAACTATGAGTCGTACAATGTTGAAATTTTATATTTAGGATTGTTGTAACATCTACATCCATACATTATGCTTTATGGGCAGAAATTCATTAAAGTGTCATTTAGAGATATTTAAAGTTATTTCAAATGAATCAAAAGTGATATATGTTGTTAAGGATTACAAAATGAATCTTGCCATAAAAAAATGGTATCTTTATCATTTACAGTTCTACAGGAGCACTCAGAAAAATTCCAACAAATTACAGCCAATGGCAGTATTCGGAACAGCATTTATAGTTTAGAAACATTCATTCATTTCAAGCAGAATAACATCTTACCATATGGTTGGATAATGGTTCGGTGACATTCAGCCACCTCCCTCAAAAACTGCATTAAAAGTCCCCAAGCTTGGCTACTTTTGGTGTATATATGTATATATTTAATTTGCATATCTCAAAAACTATTAGTCGTAGATTGCTGAGATTTTATATATAAGATTATTGTAACATCTAGTTGTACACCTAGATTTTTTATTCCAATCTACTGGAGAGTTTATTTACAGGACCACCCAAAAGAATTTTGCTACGTGCATGTATCCTGGCAGTCTGCCAAGACGAGCGATTTTTCGCTTTGATAAATCCAGGTTGCATGAAATCATGATGGTTCCGAATACAATTGGCTACAGTTTGCCCGCCCATTTTCCGAAAAAATAATTTTGCACGAATGTCTATCAGGATAATATGCAACTACCAGAATTCCAATACATTAATGTCTATAGCCATCTTCAAATAGTGGCGTAGCCAGAAATTTTTCATGGGGGGGGGGTTACTATTGTAACTCACATATATGTATACATGTGTGTGGTGAGCGAGTGAAGAATATACATTTTGTATTGCAAAAATTTCAGGGTGTGTGTGTGTTGTATTCCCTTATTCCCCCCCCCCCCGCCCCGCCTGTCTTCAATATATTATGTCTGGAGTCGTTCATTGTTTGGTCCATGCACAGAATCTCTCTATTTGTCATCCACCGTGTTGAGTTTTTCCAAAATATCGCTAATTTAACACAGAAAATAATTATGCATTTTGCATGACTCTAAAACTTTTAACCGTAGAATGTTGAAATTTTGTATTTAGAACTATTGTAACATCTAACTGTGCTTTTGATTGCTGTGGACTGAGTAATTTATTTACAGGGTCACCCAAAAGACTTAAAATATATTAAGAGTCTATAGATACCTCCATTTCATTAAAAAGCTGTGATGAATAACTGTTTCAGCTGTGACTGAAATCTCGCTATGGCTGAAATCTCGCAAGCTTATTGGCTTTTGTCAAAATATTGTCCAATTAAGTGAAACAAATCTTTAAAATTGAACTCAGCGTGGCGGTAAACTTTAGAATTGCAGTATTTTGTCTCTTTCAAATGAAATAAGTTTGGATGAAGTGCCCCGAAAATATTTCTGGTTTAATAGAGGTACAAGGAAGTCATGTGGTGTCCATATCAGATTTATTAGTTCAATGATTTGATATTTAAAAAAAAAAAATCCTAATAAAAGGAGTAGTATATAGATTTTTACAGTTACATTCTTCCATGATGATTGTATGTAAGAGAATTTTTTTTCAACATTGTAAATTAGTGTTACTTGAAAATATGTTTTCACATAATTTACACAGGAACCAGACTACATGCAAGCGATAGATATTAAAAAAATCAGATGTCAGTCAGCCAATTTAAATTACTTTAGAAGTTATTTACAAAAAAATTGAAAGAAAAAAAAAAAGCATCATATTTGACAATATTTGGCTACATAAAATGATTTAGGTTCTTGAATCTAAACAGCAGATAAGAACAGTATTCATAGAAAAATTGCTACTGGCATATTATCCCGGCACTCAAACAAGACAAGCAATTTCTCGCCAAGATAAATGCCGATCAAATGAAATTATTAATGGTTTCGAATACGATTGGCAATAGTTTCCAGCACATTTGATGAAAAAATGCCTACTTTGTTGGAAATGACCACCGGGATAATACGTAAGTACCAAAAAATCTTCATAATAATTTCTAACCCTAATATCAGCTGCACGCAGAACAGAGTGGAAATAGTTTTAGGTAAAAGAATAAGGATTTATTTTAACGAAGTACAGTTTAACCATTTAATCTGTCCATGGACACGAGAACAACAACAGTATAGCCTTGATTTCACGAAGTCAAAGAAACAACAGAAAGAATTGAGATAAGAAGGTCAGATAAAAGAGGGTGTCAGTTAAATATCTTGAATAAATGTGTTTTTTCTATTAAAGTTCCACTCCATACCTAATTTAGAATACTGCAAAAGAATAAAAAGGCTGGTAGCCAAGTTTAGTGATTTTAAAAAAGTAGATTCTATAGTTTTTTTTTTTTTTTTTTTAGCATAAGCAACAATAAGTAATCATACATTAACACATCACTTGCCAGTTTCAACATAAGAAACTTCCTGTTTTATTTATTTATTATTTTTTTAATAAACCAACCACTGGTACAAAAGTAGTTCTGTAAACAATGTATAAATTAACTTTTTAATCAAAATATGTTTTTAAAAAATAATTAACAAACCAATTCTTTCATGTATTTAATTGATTTATTTTAATGCATTTTATGTGCACATTTAATAACAGAAACCACACCAGAAAATGTTATCCATAGAAAGCATGCACTAAAATTCATGTCAATCTAAGGATAAACCTATCTAGTCATAGTCATAGCTGCAAATTACATTGGAGACAAATTATCCATATATTTAAAAATCATGAAAAAATATCACAATCCTAAACTAGAAACAATATTTGTTTTGCAATTAGAGTTTAATTAGTTGCTAACAGCTTTAAAATTTCTTCCGCATTTCTAAATAAATAATGTACATTCTTTCGTGCACAGTCGTGGATTGCTGTCTAAACCAAAGCGGTATTACAGGAAGCGTCTTCACTCCAATGGAGAAAAGATCGCGGCGATAGCTAGCGCCATCTATCGAGGTGGAACCAAACTAATTACGCGGGTTACCTTTTCGCGCATGCGCACTAGTCGAAGAACCTTGTTTGGAAGCGAACCTTGTTTGGAAGCACATGCTATACTTCGCTCGCACTTAACCTGATAGCGTTGGGAAAGCTACAGCGGCCGCTTTACAGCTCGTATATCGGCCGTAACGCATGTATCACTCCGAGAATTCTCTCTTACTTTCTCTGCGTACCACAGCTGGCTGTTACTCCATTACTTGGCGCAGAACAGCTCCCTTCCACTATAGGGGGCCTCCTCCGCTCTTGCGACCTTCTTTCTCCCCTACTCGCGGCAATTCGTTGGGCTGTCTTCGAAAGTTTTGTACGGTACCGCTAATAAGTGCACTATTAGCGGTACCGTACAAAACTTTCGAAGATTTAAAACTAATAAATTTAAACTTTAAATACGCCATTACTTACCTATTTTTACGATATTTGAATGTGCGGAAGATTATTTTAAAAGTATGTTGCTTCCACAAGTTTGGCATTCCTTGTCTATTCAGGTTTTTGTGCTATATTTTACGCTGAACGTAAATTTCGATAGAATAGCTAAATTTTCATCTAACTGAAGTTCTTCCATTGATGTTCCAGTTCACGTTAATTAACACGTTATTCTTCCCATAACATTTTACAAATCGGAAATCAGGTTCTTTGACATGCACAGACCATTAAGCCCAAGAAAATTACTTCTTATAAGCTATCAAAAACTGACGGCTAAAAGAAATTCAAAACTCAAAAGTACGCAAGAATGTACTTAAAAAGGAAACTTTCTTTTTCAAACAGTATGTATGTATGTATAGTATATGCGTGCAAAAACCTGCCTTAACTGAAGCCTTTATTAATCAAAATCTTGTTAGCGGAACTATTACTGAAATTGAACCCCTATTCAATAGCAAACTCTCTTTAGCGGTAAATTTTTTCAGTCTCTTTTGAAGCCATTTAAAACAGACTTTACTACTGTATATGCATGTGAGTAATATTTCATATTTAACAACACTATATTCCAAGCTTCACTGAAAAGGGGATCAACCAGGCACGTATCCAGAAAAACATTTCGGAGGGGGTACAAACGGTAAAAAAAAATTTCAGAATTTTTCACGAAAAGATTATGACATTATCATTTTCGTAAAGAAAATCAAAATTTTGTAAACCCCCACTACCCTTAAATACATCCTTGAGGCCAACACTGTGAGATAAGACAACATAAATTTAATGTTCCTGATCATCGCATATAGAAGGCGAAAGCCTTCTTTTGCGAATGCAATTCTCTGAATTCGAATACAATTCTCCGACAGCCAGAAAGCAAACCAACAGCAAGCAAATACATGGCTCCACAATTAAAATTAGTGATAAAGTAAAAGGTAATATACTGGCCCTAAAGCAAGCTCAATAATGTTTAAATAGCAAGAGGGCATGCAATGCCTCAGAATCAGATTGTTGTGTTGTGTGCAGTAAGGCAAACCTGCACGAGGGGTATTTGCCAAGGATGGGTAGTACCTTGGTCAGAGGACTTTCTAAGGGGTTCTTACGCGTATGCACGTTACATCTGGAGAAAACAGACCGTGCACATTCGCCACGTATACATAATAATCTTTTAGCGGGCTGGATTCGAATCCGACACCCTGCCAAATGAACTAAATGATTGCGCATGTTATATACGTTGGGTATGTATATCGAAAATGTAAAGAATGTAATGTGATTTACTGTCTATAATTTTAAAAGACCCGTAGGGGGCTTTTATAGCCCCGAAAAGGACTCTTTGTAGCCCTGAAAAGGACTGTTTGTAGTCCTGAGAAGGACTGTTTGTAGTCCTGAGAAGGACTGTTATTCCTCTATACGTTCAACTCCGCTAAGGTTACCATCGTCATCAGTGTACAACTCAGTATCCTCAGATGAATCCAAAACGCTGAATTGGATTGTTTCAACTGTGTTTTCAGCCAGACCATCTAACTCCCACATTCTTTTTTCTTCTTTTTTCACGTGCTCAACGCAGTTAAACCAAGAAGCTTTTTCTATTCCTTCAGCAGTTAGCTTCATAATTTCGTCCATTTTAAATGTCCGATTCTCTGCTGAAACATGGCCTTTAACCTGGCTCCACACAAGCTCAATTGGATTTAACTCGCAATGATATGGGGGCAAACGAAGTACTGTGTGTCCATGAAATGCAGCTATTTTGTCAATTTTGTAGCTTTCGTATAATTTTTTGTGATCCTTGACAATGCTAAGCAGTTCTGCCTTTAGCATGTCATCACTCCAGAGTATGTTTTTTTGTGTGAGCCATGCTTGTATATCTACTTTCTTGGTAGCACTTGATGGAATTTGCTCTACATGAATTGAATGATATGGAGCATTATCCATAACAATTATACTTCGGGGCTGGAGTTCAGGCAGAAGTTTTTTTTCAAACCATTCTTCATAATGGGAACCATTCATTTCATTATGATAGTCTCCAGAATTTTTCTTGGCTTTAAAAATTTCTACGGATCCTTCAACAAACCCGTCTTCATTTCCAACCCCTATTATAATTAATCTCGCCCCTTTACCTGACGGTGCTTTTAGTCCAGTTGACAGACCATTTAAAAAGGCATGTCTCTTGGATTTCACACTTGAGTCTTGCCACACACGTTCCTTGGTGTACCCTGCATTTACCCACGTTTCATCTGTATAGTAAATTTTTCGGCCTTCGGAACGGTAACGTAGCATTGTTCTCAAATACTGATGACGCCATTGCAGTATATCATCACGTTCTATCAGCATCGAAGAACGGCTTCTCTTTTTATATACAAATCCCAAATCTTTCATCAAGCTCCTGACGTATATCTTCATTTATAGCGGCCATTACTTTTTGGGCTGTGGGTATCTCATTTTTGAAAAAAAAAGAATGCACTTTTCTACGAATTGCAGTTTTTGTGAAATCATCATAAATTTGAAGCCTTCGTCGTGTAGCCACTTTTAAAGGCCGCTTTTTCCCGGGAGTAGATAGAGTCCCGCTCTTCCTTATTTCTGTTTTCATTCGGTAAATACTAACCGACGAAACAGTAGCGGATTCAGGGGAGGGGCTAAGGGGCTTGAGCCCCCCCCCAAAAGAGTTTACTAAAGGGTAACATTCTGCTTCATTATGCACTTTGTATATGTAAAGTGATCTTTTTTAATCACTTAGCCCCTGCCAAAAGTTTTTACATTGGTTTAGACTAAAATTTTGCTTTATTGTATATTTTGTTTGGGTAAAATAAGTTTTTTTTCAAAATTTAGCCCCTCCCAAAAGAGAATTTCTGGATCCGCCACTGCGACGAAACACCAGTTAATTCAGAACAGAGTTGAACAATTTCATTTTCTGATTTTGACTGATGTTGCTCTCTGAGTTTAGTGTACACATTTAAGACAATAACCTTAGCAGAGCTCCTTAAGGGTTTTCCAGCTTTATGAGGCTGGAAAGTGAAAGAAAACGAATTTGCAGAGGAAGCCATTACGAAAATACAAGGAAAACGACGACAATAAGAAATCACTGCTCAGCTCGGAGACAGGAGAAAAGATAAGAATGTGGGATTGCGCGGGGGTGGTGGGAGCATTTTGGAGGAACGGGGGTTACCAGGTCATTGTGAAAACCAGCGGTCAAGACTGAATTTTCCGCCAAGAGTGTGAAAGTTCTAATTGGTGGAATGCGTTGAATGGGGATATACGAGCGGTTTATTGTTAACTCCTGAAAATTGCAAATTTTTCTATACTAACTGCTCATACAAGCAGTAGCTTGTAAAATTGAGAATCATTTGAAGGATTTTAGACAAAAAAATTGAAAACTAATGTTTTAAAATCCGCAAAAATGTGCGAACTATATATTTTTGCGGATTCACACTTCATTCTACCTTTGGTAATGCTATCAGGATAAGTGCGAGCGAAGTATAGTTCTTTGCACCTAGTTCAGCGTTCTTTTCCTGAGCTGGAGTTCTTTTTCGGAACGGAGAGCTAAGAGCGGGAACGGGGTAAAAGGCGTTCTCTTGCTGAACAGGTTAAAAGAACTGTTCTTCGGTGAAAGGTGTTCTTTCATTAAATCTGTTCCCTGTTCTTTTGCTTTAATTAAGTTCTGAGCTAGGGTCAAAGTTGTAGACCAAGAGTCAGAAGCAAGGCCGTACTTAGACGGGGGGGCGGAGGGGGCGACCGCCCCCCCCCGAGAAAAAGAAATTAATGTAAAAGATCCCATTTTTTCTTCCAAAAAATGGATGTATATGTCAATCCTCTAACTTACCGCCCCCCCCCCGACAAAAATGCATAATTCCGCCACTGGGGGGTCCTATGAGTACCCGAACTTATTACATTATATGTACATGGTGTATTTATACAGGGACGTAGCCAGAAATTTTTTTTCTGTGTGGGGATGGTGAGGGGCATGGGCGCCGGCAGCATAGGGACAGGGGGGCAATGCCCCCTCGCCTGGATTTTTGTATGCAGTGTTATCCTTTGCTTTTTTGCTCTTTCCAACATGGTAACTATACGTTGAAGTAGTCTTTACCCCCCCCCCCCCTTCTTGAGTAGTCTTTGCCCCCCCCTGGGAAATATTCTGCCGGCGCCCATGGTGAGGGGTATGAAATGCAGTGATGCATAAATGAACGAAATGTTTGTGCAGTAATAAAAAAAAATTTAATCTTGCTAAATTCAGGGATGTTAATTCTGCGCCGATTGCGCCGAGCTGCTCCAAAACGCAAATCTTGCGCCGAACTGCGCTTTTAGCCGATTTTTGCGCCGAGCTGCGCCGAATACGTCATTTTGACTCTTTGTTAATTTTTTGCAACGCTTGCAAACTTTGTTTTTCTTATCTGCATTTATTGTAAGTGTTGACTCTAGATTGATTTTACAGGGCGCAGCTCCCGGCGGCCCTATTTCTCTTCTTTATGCGCCCTCCTGCTTTTACATTTTTATTATTATTAGTCAGCAATCACCACTTTTTATTTCTTACATACCATTTGCGGCCCATCACGAAAATACGTTAATTAAAACGGCTTCTTCACAGAAATACGATTGAGTACAATAATTCCATCATAAAAATAGGTTCGATTGAAAGCGGCCCTTTCACGAAAACAGTCTATGAAATCAGATCTTTCCCACAAATGCCTTTTTCAAGTATTCTATTCTTTCAGATCGAAATACTGCTACTACCTTTTTAGGATCTCTCTAGTACGTTTTGTTTTTGCTGACTCAATGAGAAGCCCGATCGGCCGGGCAGAACTACCTGGGCATTTCACTTAGGAGTTGGGGGAAGAAAGTACAGTTGGGAAAATCAAAATTTTCTTAAGTTATCTAAAAATTTGCGATTCCATCTGTCAATCCTCAAAATATCGGTAACTACGTTTGATAAATAAGTAGTTTGCGAATTATCAAAACAATCATTATTCCAGAGTTCGTCACCAGCTGTATATAGTTATTGCTCTTTATGTTTTTAATAGTTTTGCGCACTAGCAAGTTTTTTTTTTTTTTTTAAATTTCCCCTAAACGATTTCCCCTTTTAAATCGGCTTTCTTAGAACATATTATTCTTAATGTATAACAGCTATTTACTAACTATACATAATTAAGGATGATACAGAAAATATGCCATAGCAAAAACGACGTTTTGCGATTCGGAAATTTTGCGGGATTTGCTTGTTTGTTATGGCAAGCCTAGACACGGG
>JAWZYV010004453.1:0-12122 GCA_038373885.1 Cheiracanthium punctorium
CTTCACTCAAATTTAATGACGTTGACGTGCTTCTTTTCAAATATGAAATTAAGATGACTTAAGGGGCATTTTTTGACGGTTAAAAATTTCTATAGACGTCATGGCTTAGAGTGAAACTGTTCCTCGTGATGTTATTAAAAGTGCCTGCTGTGATACTATTTTGCTTATGAACTTGTAATGAGGCGGGAGGGGGGGGGGGGAATCAAAGTTCTTGACAGAACTCAATATTAATTTTTTTGGCAATTCTAATACTTCGAAACCGTGTTCTTTATTCTAACTAATTGTATTATCCTAAAATAATATTTTACAAAAAGCTATTTAAGGGACAACTTATTTTTTAGAATAAACAGATCCAATGCACTCCAATTTTCCTATTGTCTGGTTTAATTTTAATAAACATCTAATATAGTTTTGATCTTGCAAATAACCAAATATTTATGAAAAGCATAAACGATAATTTCAAGCCAAATAGTAAATCGATTATAGTACTAATTTTGTAAATAAAGCAATTCCGATCTGCATCGAATTTTGTAATTCTTCCCCATTAAGTTGCACAACCAACTAAACATAATAATAATATAATTTGTACTGGCGTATGCTCAGCTATTTTCCTTTCATATGAAAGTCCCTAACGAAATTTCGATACAGGATAATCGATAAATTTTAATTCGTTGCATAAACTAAAGAGAATTCCGAATACGTATCGTGTGAGAAATAAGAAAAAAAAAATGTTTCATATTCCAAAGGAAATTCAAACGATACACCGTGAAATACTGTAAAGGCAAAGCAGGTCCAGGAAATTCTGAAAACACTCGAAAAGGGGCGTTCCTTTCGGAATCTGCACTGAGATAAAAATCGGAAAGGAAACAAATTTTATTATGTAAGGTATCGCATATATATAGTCCCTCTTATCTCTTCCATTATGCTGTGTTTTGTGTTTCAAATTGCTTACGAGGTAAAATATCAAAAATTCTTTTTTTCTAAAACTGGAGTGTATTTTCAGTTTCCACACGTTTTTTTTTTCCATACTTCTTTCGTGCCAGTTAAGTTCTGTTGTGTTCAAAATAAAAAAAAAAAGGATACAGAATTTTTATGCGAAGACTATATACTAAATTTAAAATTTGATGAAAATGGATCCGCTTGAAAGAGAATTATGCTAATTTCATTTTTCAGTGATAAATACTTATGTGATGCAGATCATCACATTATCTAAATTATAATTATCAATTACTTAATTGTTAATTATTTCTAAATTTAATCTGTGTTCAAAATTTATTCTTTGCACTTTCCATTCGGATTTTTCTTCTGTTCACCTGTAAAGTTTTATTTCTGCTTAGTAATGTCCTTTTAAATTTAAAAGTCAATCTTCCGTTTTCATTTATTTTTCCTTTTTATTTCACTTTTGCATTTGTCAACCCTAGCGTTTCATTTTCGATGGTTTGTTTATGAACATATAGAGGCATCAAATCTATAAATAACATTGGCTTTCATTTTGGGATACAATTTAGCTGATAGATTCTTTGTTTTATCCTGTTGGCACGTCGGAGATTCAAAAATAATTATATAGAAATGTATTTCAACGCCTACTGGCGCCTCTTTGTTTTCGCACTTTGTTTGGTCGGTGTTTTGCTTCTGTTACTACTCCTTGGCTTGCGTTTTGTCGTAACATTTTCGTTTTGCCTGTTGCCCTGAAAATCTGCGTCTCTTTGGGGTCTGCCCGGCCACCGCAGGACTTTATATTTTTGAAGTATATATATATATAATATATAATAAATATTAAATGTTGAATAATGTAAATGGCAATTTACGATGTCTTGCTCTTTTATCACGCCTTTGTTTTGAGGTAAAGAACCAGGGTAATCTCCCTGACAACCTAATTTATAATACTCAAATCTTTAACTACTTTTTTTTTTTAGTTAGAGGACTTGACAAGAATACATTATTTTAGTAAAGGAATGCCATTTTCACAGTTATTCCAGTCTGTTGTCTATGTGGGTGGTATGGTGTTGGAAAGTGTATTACGAACAATACAACAATGAAATCCAAAATAAAATATTATATTAGGACATTTGAATACTTTGTAAACTTTTTAGAATATCCTTCCATAAACTTCATTATAAAAAATAACGAAGTATTTATCAATATCGGTTGTTAAATGGACCATTTTGTTATAGAAAATGAAAAGGGTAATTTTCAGTTTGCATTCGTACTATTGCTAACTCATACCATTGTGAAAACATGCACACCATTAAAAAAATTTATGATGAAAATCATTTCATTTACTCAAAGTACAATGTGAAAGAAATTGGTTCCTTTTTAAGCACAATAAAATTACGAAAAATTCAAATATGATTAAGAAAATCACACAATTTATAAAACAAACATTTTGGAGCATGAAAAATTATTTGAACCCTACTTCAAATTCTTTGAAACATTTTATAAAAATATTTATATGAAAACACTTTTCTAAAACATTATCTATAAACTTATCGTAAAGCAGTTACTTTAATAAAGTGATTTTCAATTACCTTTTGATTTTCGATCTTCATAATATAAAAGCTTTAGGAAAAAAGATTTTTCTTGCTATTTCATGTTGTTTAAATACTGAATTTATAGCTACCTTTTTATAAAACGTGTTCTTTTATGAAGATTCCAGTCTTTTACGAATATAAAGTTTGTGTAAAATATTTTTTGAACAACTTAACTAGCTAAAGCATACCAACGATTAAATTCTTCAAAGAAATTATCAGTCAGATGTTTCTACCGGCAATTTTGTCTTATCTCAAATGACACTTAAATTTACTTTTAAGCCAGTTTTAAAGTTGTAAACATCATGAATCCGCATATAAATCTGCATACAAGTTTTCCCTGACTAGTACATCTAAAAGCATGGTTTGTGGCAACCGTGTATTAAAAGCGTTTCTACCATAAATGCGTAAAAGAAAAACATACTTTTAAATTAACAAAGTGACTGTGGCAACGGAATAAAAATTGTGTGTTCTGTTAAATAAGTAGTTCTTTTTGTTGAGATAAAAAATGGCTGTGAATAAAATTTATTTCTATTTGGCGAAGTTAAAAGTTTTTTTTTTCAAATTCTTTCTTTGTCAACCTTCAGCCACCTCAAGTAAAATCAGAAAAGAATAATATTACGGGGGAATCATAATATGGGTGATTTGTCATGAAAACAGAGAAAGCTAAACTAAAAACAATTGCACCTATTTTTTTTATTAATAGGAAAAATTGACATCGGATATAATTTTTTCAAAGTAGATTTTCAAAGGATCATTCAAATTATAATTCTTTGTTCCCTCTTAAACTATATAAATTTGATATATTCTTATTGATTACAGATTTTGGAAAAAAATTGGAAATAAAAGAAACCTATTAGGTATATTTTCAAAAGAGGAAACTTTATATGGATGAGAAAAAAATGAGAATTGACATTGTTTAAATTACTACTGAGGATATATTTTATTTTTGCTTTCGCTTATATTAATATAAAAGCAATAGAAAAATAGTGAAAATATTCTGAAATATTTGTTGATGAAATTTCTCAGAACTAGATCGAATTTTGCAGCAGATCCATCCTTTAGAAATCGAAATACACCATGGAAACATGCTAAGGTAATTTATTCCTAGAAATACATAGTTAAGAAATAAATTTCTGTATTGACTTTAGTACTTCTAGAGTTAAGCAAAAACAGCATTTTGTTAATATTTGTGCTGTAAATAAAATGTTTGCTAGTCATTCCGAATTTAAATCTTGAATAATTTAGAGCTTGAGGGAATAAAACGTACTGTAAACTTTCTTCATTCATCAAAATCCTAAAAAAATCTTCTATATTTATTTTGGAAACATTTTCTCTTATCTTTATAAAAGAAGACTTCTGAAGAATACCCTTTTCCACGTTTGATTTTAAAATTAATAACTAAACATACCCATGCAAAATTTAAAATGAATTTTTTTTTTTTTTTTTTTTTTTTTTTTTTTTTACAAAACAAAGTTTCTCTTCTGGAAATATGCATATCTTGACGACAAGAGAAACATTTTGAAAATTGGTAACAATTTCATTTAAACTTTCCAGTGTTAAGTTTTGTGAAATAGCATTTTAAGTTTTCAATACAGATGCATGTATTTACGATTATATTTGAGTATAAGAATGAAAGCATTTAAATTTTATTTTTTACTAGCTGAAGTACCCGTTCTTCGCACGGGAATGAATGCACTTTTTGATATTAATATTTGTTGTGATTACTATTTATTGTAATAAAGAGATATAGCAAAATGGATATCGCGTTATATTGTGTTCAATAATCATGCATACTGAATTTCAAGGCAATCGTTTTTACGGTGCAGAAGGCGATGCGGCGTAGCACAATCTAGTGGCGAGTTTTAGCAAAATGGATACGGCAAAAATATTCTTCACATTCAGATATCGATGTATACGAATTTTCATGACGATCGGCTGAATAGTCTTGAAGTTCATGTGTTGACGCGACATCTAGTGTCAAGTTATAGGAAAATGGATCGTGCCAAACTCTTCCCCGTGTTCAACTATCTATGTATACCAATTTTCATAACGATCATTTGCACAGTCAAGAAGTGATACACTGCAGGGCCATCTAGTAGTTAATTAAAGTAATGATTTGCTACAGCGCCGTCAAGTGGCGAGTTATAGCAAAATGGATAACGCCAAAATATTCTCATTGTTCAAATAGCTATGTATACTGATTTTCATAGCCACCGTTTGAATGGTCAAAAATTTGGCCTGCTGCAGCGTCATCTAGTGGTGAGTTAAAATAATAATGCATTGCAGTGTCATCTAGTGGCGAGTAACATCAAAAGTAATGCAGTTAGAATATATTCTTCGTGCTCAAATGTGTAAGTATAAAAAATTTTATGCCGATCGGTCGAACGGTATAGAAGTTGATGCTTTGCAGCGCCATTTAGCGGCAAGTTACAGCAAAATGGATAGTAAAAAATATTCTCCGTGTTCTAATATTCGCGTGTACCAAATTTCATCGAAATTGGTTGGACGATATTCGCATAGCAAACGGCTAAACGGAATAGAATTCGACGTTCTGCTGCGCCACCTAGTGAAAAGTTAGAGGAAAACGGATAGCATAAAAACCTTCTCCATGATAAAAGACTTAGGTGAACCAAATTTCATGGTGATCGGTGAAACGGTGCTGGAGTTTTTCAACCTCCTACACACACACCAACATTCATTTTTATCTATAACCAGTCTTATTATACGTATATACCAGTCTCAAGTAAAATCCAGTTTCAAATCTAAGCCTCGCCAAAGTGCCAGCATACGCCATTTTGCAAGAGTTTTTTCAGGGAATCATTCGAAGCATTGCCTTAGCAGCAATCAAAATGGGAAATGGTTCGACCGCCAGGCATTTATTTGAAAAGTGGAATCCCTTAATACAGCCGCATTTTTTAAATTATCAACTATAACATGTTTTATTCATCGTTACCTCGATGTACTAAATGCGAAGATTTCAATTTTCTGAAATTTGGCGGATTTCCCCAAGTTAAATCAATGTACTCAATTGGCGAGAATTCTGAAGCTACTTCGCTTGAAATGCCCTAATAACTGCATTATTTCTGCACGGATAGTTAAAATTTAATGCTGTATTCTAAGAAAACCTATACACTTGTTTTCAAAAATGCTATTCCCTTAAGCTCTCAGTAAACTGCGCCAAAAAGCCTAAAACTGTGCAAACCGCTAGAACTCACTCTCTAAAAATCGGCCTAGCAGCCATTTTTTTTTTCGCCAAACTAAAAAAATTTACATATTAGTCTCGGAAATCTTCGATCCTCATTGTTTTGCGTATAAAACATTTCATTCCTGCTCTCATTTCTTATGCGCACACGATATTATAATTAAAAAAATAAACTAAAAAAATAAACTAAAAAAATCATTATTATTCTTTTATTTTTACTTTAAGAATTTAAAACATTTTATTCGGCAAAATCGCCACACATGGCAACCAAGATGCTTATTTCACACACTTTTTTCACTACAGGGGTTAATATTACGTAAAGCTTTCTGCGTGGAGAACATAAAAAATCTCTTAAATTCCGGGAACGGAAATAAAGTGGAGTTTCAAAGTTTTAAAGTGGACTATCATTTATTCTATATTATTTTACATATCTGTGTAAAATTTCAGGCTGGCATGTCCATTTTTGTGAAATTGTAAACTACCCAAATCAACAAATTGACAAACAGAATTTCATTTTTATTTATAAGATAACCTACGCTTGTTTTTAAAAATACCCTCTCATTAAATTGCGCCAAGCGCTAGAATCATAGAAAATCTGACACACTTTCAGATTTTTAAATACGCACTAAAGTAGAATAAAAAGAGTTATAATCCATGGGTCTTCCCTATTTTCGTTCCTTCTTTCATTAAGTTGGAAAGTGTATCATTATTCATGAGTGTGATTAAACAAAATTAAAATTGATATTTCTAACATCCTTTTTTCTGGATGTAATACATTAGATGCAGAAAAGCTGCTCAGAAAAATGCACAATTCCAACTGAATGAAAATTTCAAAAACTTATACGCAGGTGTATTCATAACCCAAATAGCAGACGATTGAATTACGATAAATAGCGCCAAGCGTTAGAATCCTCCTCAAAATCGCGAGCATGCTGAAGATAGATCGCTTGAAATCCCTTAATAACTGCATTATTTTCGCACGGATCATTAAAATTTAACGCTGTATTCTAATAAAACCTTTGCACTTGTTTTCAAAAATCCGTTTCCTTAAGCTCTCAGTAAATTGCGCCTAGCCGGAAACTGTGCAAACCGCTAGAACTCACTTTCTCGGCATTTGAGCCATTTTATTTTTTCGCCAAACTAAAAAATTTTAACATATTAGCCTCGGAAATCTTCAATTCTTATTGTTTTGCGTATAAAACATTTCATTCCTGCTCCGATTTCCCATGCACACGATATTATAATTAAAAAAAATATAACCTTACGAATATAAACTAAAAAAAAAAAATCATTATTATTCTTTTATTTTTACTTTGAGAATTTAAAACATCTTATTCGGCAAAATCGCCACACATGGCAACCACGATCCTTATTTCACACTTTTTTCACTACAGGGGTTACAATTACGGAAAGCTTTTTGCGTGCAGAACATAAAAAATCTCTTAAATTCCGGGAACGGGTGGACTTTCAAAGTTTTAAAGTGGACTATGATTTATTCTATATTATTTTACATATCTGTGCAAAATTTCAGGCTGATAGGTCCATTTTTGTGGATTTGTATACAACTCAAATCCACAAACAAACAAACAAATAAACAAACAAACAAACAAACAAACAAACAGAATTTCATTTTTATTTATAAGATTTAAGCTAACTTACCGGTGTTGGCGTATATAAGGGTCCCATATTATATGCACGTTAAACCATTCGATATTCTTATGATTGCCATAAGGGGTGGTTCGGCCATTGCATTAAAAGCAGCCAATGCTTTGTTGTTAAAATTTTAAGTAATGAAACATTGTTTTATATGAGTGTTTATTCCTTTGTGCAAATGATTCCAGTAAAAAAAAGTTCAAATGGAAGAAAACATTTGATATTTATTTGATGTAGATGGTTGGAAATCTGTATTTCCAATCATATATTTTTAGTCATTAGCAGGGACTCTAGGCTTGTACAGTATTGGCGTTGCACCGGCCTTCCTGCTCAGATTTTGTCATTGTATTTTTGCAGTATTAAACTCTAAAGAAAGAGTGCTAAAACACATTAACTGACTTCCAAATAAGTATGCCTCCAGGAAATTGAAAAAAATCTGATGTGTCCAACACATGACTTCCTTGCACGTCCATTAGATCAAAAATATTTTCGACGCACTTCCTCTAAATTTATTTGTTTGAAAGAGATAAAATATCAATAATAGTAAGGTTTAGCGATTTCTAGCCAAATATTTCGATATCGCCAAGCTGAGTTCAATTTAAAAGATTTCCTTCTGACACTTTATTTGGCGATATTTCACCAAAAGCCGACAAACTTGAGATAGTCAGCGAGATTTTGGGGATAGCCAAAGTAGTCATTGACCACAGACTTTCAATGAATTGAATGCATCTATACACCTCAATGTATTTAAAGTCATTTGGCTCACCACGTAAATAAATTCTCAGTCGATTGCTGTCAAAAAAGATATTGAAAACAGTTAGATATTACAATAGTTCTTAATACAAAGTTAAAAAATCTACGGGTTAAAGTTTTAGAGTTATACAAAATAGGAAATAATTTTTGGCGCCAAATTTGGCGATATTTCGGCGAAACTCGTCAATGTCGACGACATTTGGCGAGATTTTAAGCATAAACCAAACAATGACAGATTATCGCCAAATTTGGCGATATTTCGCCAAAACTCGCCAAGAACGATGACAAATGGCGATACTTTGGGCATGGACCAAATGACTGACTATCGCCAAATTTGGCGATATTTCGCCAAAACTCGCCAAGGTCGAGGACAGACGGCGAGATTTTGGGTATGTACCAAACAATGACTGTCTACAGTTGTATTATAATGAAGATGTCCATAGACATTAAGGTACTGAAATTCTTTTCGGTGGTCCTGTAAATAAACTCTCCAGTAGATTGGAACCAAAAATCGAGATGCACAACTAGATGTTACAACATTCTTATATATGAAATTTCATAATAGTTTTTGAGATTTGAGAGTTAAATATGCACACACGTACACCAAAAGTCGCCAAGCTTGGCGACTTTTGGCACAGTTCTTGAGGGAGGCACGTGACCGTGGTCGGACCATTACCTAACTTATGTGGTAGGACGGTATTGTGCTTGAAATGGATGAATGCCCCTAAAATTGCTATTGGCCGTAATGTATTGGAAATCTTTTGAGTGTTCCTGTAGCAGAACTATAAATGATAAAGACACTTTTTTTTTAATGGAGAAATTCATTTTCTAACTCTTTACAGCATATATCACTTCTGAGTCGTTTGAAATATCCCAATACCTCTAAAAAACGCTTTGATGAATTTCGGCCCATAGAGCGTAATGCATTTCGAATCTTTTGGGCGGTCCTGTAGATAAACTATTCAGTCGAATGGTACCGAAAGGGGAGGTGCACAACTAGATGTTACAACAATCCTAAATATAAAGTTTCAACATTCAACGCCTAACAGTTTTTGAGATATGCGAGTTTAATGAATTTCGGCCCATTGAGTGTAATGTATTTCGAATGTTTTGGGCAGTCCTGTAGATAAACTATCCAGTCGAATGGAACCAAAAGGAGAGGTGCACAACTAGATGTTACAACTATCCAAAATATGAAGTTTCGACATTCTACGCCTAGTAGCTTTTGAGTTAGGCGAGTTTAATGAATTTCGGCCCATAGAGCGTAATGTATTTCGAATCTTTTGGGCGGTCCTGTACATAAACTATTCGATTGCCACCAAATCGTACCATTCGATTGCCACCAAAAGGGGAGGTGCACAACTAGATCATAGAACAATCCTAAATATCAAATCTCAACATTCTACGACCAATAGTTTTTGAGATATGCGAGTTACATACATACGTACGTACATACGTACGTACGTACACACGTACGTACGTACGTACAGACGGCATGGAAAAACTGGCCACAGTAGACTCGCCACTGGTCAAAATGAGTTGCAGACGCATTAATATGATCGTGCATGCTAGCCTACGATGAGATGCATCGAAAAAAATTTTTAAATTAAATTTAGAGGTAGTCAAAATCGGTTTTTATGTCGAAATTTGGCCCCCAAAATTTTTCGGGATCACATTACTTCCTTATACTACGTACAAGGAAGTAATAATCATGTCCTCAACAAATACAGTGATTTAGAACTGAATTTGAGTCAACACTTTTTACTTCCTTGTACGTAGTATAAGGAAGTAATGTGATCCCGAAAAATTTTGGGGGCCAAATTTCGACAAAAAAACCGATTTTGACTACCTCTAAATTGAATTAAAAAAATTTTTTCGATGCATCTCATCGTAGGCTATCATGCACGATCATATTAATGCGTCTGCAACTCATTTTGACCAGCGGCGAGTCTATTATGGCCAGTTTTTCCATGCCGTCTGTACGTACGTACGTATGTATGTAACTCGCATATCTCAAAAACTATTGGTCGTAGAATGTTGAGATTTGATATTTAGGATTGTTCTATGATCTAGTTGTGCACCTTCCCTTTTGGTGACAATCGAATGGATAGTTTATGTACAGGACCACCCAAAAGATTCGAAATACATTACGCTCTATGGGCCGAAATTCATTAAACGCGCCTAACTCAAAAGCTATTAAGCGTAGAATGTCGAAACTTCATATTTTGGATATTTGTAACATCTAGTTGTGCACCTCCCCTTTTGGTTCCATTCGACTGGATAGTTTATCTACAGGACTGCCCAAAACATTCGAAATACATTACGCTCAATGGGCCGAAATTCATTAAACTCGCATATCTCAAAAACTATTAGGCGTAGAATGTTGAAACTTTATATTTAGGAACATTGTAACATCTAGTTGTGCACCTCCCCTTTCGGTTCCATTCGACTGGATAGTTTATCTACAGAACCCCCTAAAAGATTCGAAATACATTACGCTCTATGGGCCGAAATTCATCAAAGCGTTTTTTAGAGCTATTGGACTATTTCAAACGACTCAGAAGTGATATATGCTGTAAAGAGTTAGAAAATGAATTTCTCCATTAAAAAAAGTGTCTTTATCATTTATAGTTCAGCTACAGGAACACTCAAAAGATTTCCAATACATTACGGTCAATGGCAATTTTAGGGGCATTCATCCATTTCAAGCACAATGCCGTCCTACCACATAAGTTAGGTAATGGTCCGACCACGGTCACGTGACTCCCTCAAGAACTATCCAAAAGTCGCCAAGCTTGGCGACTTTTGGTGTACGTGTGTGCATATTTAACTCTCAAATCTCAAAAAATATTATGAAATTTCATATATAAGATTGTTGTAACATCTAGTTGTGCATCTCGATTTTTGGTTCCAATCTACTGGAGAGTTTATTTACTGAACCACCGAAAAGAATTTCAGTACTTTAATGTCTATGGACATCTTCAATATAATACAACTGTAGACGGTCATTGTTTGTTACATGCCCAAAATCTCGCCGTCTGTCCTCGGCCTTGGCGAGTTTTGGCGAAATATCGCCAAATTTGGCGATATTCAGTTATTTGGTCCATGCCCAAAGTATCGCCATTCGTTATCGTTCTTGGCGAGTTTTGGCGAAATATCGCCATATTTGGCGATAATCTGGCATTGTTTGGTTCATGCTTAAAATCTCGCCAAATGTCGTAGAAATTGACGAGTTTCGCCGAAATATCGCCAAATTAGGCGCCGAAAATTATTTCGTATTTTGTATAACTGTAAAACTTTAAACCGTAGAATTTTGAACTTTTGTATTTAGAACTATTGTAATATCTAACTGTTTTCAATATCTTTTTTGACAGCAATCGACTGAGAATTTATTTACAGGGTTTGCCAAATGACTTTAAATACATTGAGGTGTATGAATGCATTCAATTCATTGAAAGCCTGTGGTCAATGACTACTTTGGCTATCCCCAAAATCTCGCAGACTATCTCGAGTTTGTCGGCTTTTGGTGAAATATCGCCAAATAAAGTGTCAGAAGGAAATCTTTCAAATTGAACTCAGCTTGGCGATATCGAAATATTTGGCTAGAAATCGCTAAATCTTACTATTATTGATATTTTATCTCTTGCAAACAAATAAGTTTAGAGGAAGTGCGTCGAAAATATTTTTGTTCTAATAGACGTGCAAGGAAGTCATGTGTTGGACACATCAGATTTTTTTTTTTTGATTTGCCATATTGGATTTCTTTAATTGATCTACGAGAGATTTGTTTGTATCACTTTAAAACGTGCACCAACATAATTGCTTGAATCTTCGATGCGCTCTATAGATTATCCATGTCTTTATAAATTTTTGGCAAATAACTGGCGATAATATACTCTGGGTCTGAAGTTTATAGGGAATAGAAATATACGGTAAATTAAAAAGAAATAAACATCTAACAGCATTTTGGAGAATTCGGAGGA
>JAWZYV010004454.1:0-30496 GCA_038373885.1 Cheiracanthium punctorium
AAACCTATATTTCGGTATTTCGGCGAAACTCGTCAATGTCGACGACATTTGGCGAGATTTTAAGCATAAACCAATCAATGACAGATTATCGCCAAATTTGGCGATATTTCGCCAAAACTCGCCAAGAACGATGACAAATGGCGATACTTTGGGCATGGACGAAATGACTGACTATCGCCAAATTTGGCGATATTTCGCCAAAACTCGCCAAGGTCGAGGACAGACGGCGAGATTTTGGGCATGTACCAAACAATGACTGTCTACAGTTGTATTATAATGAAGATGTCCATAGACATTAAGGTACTGAAATTCTTTTCGGTGGTCCTGTAAATAAACTCTCCAGTAGATTGGAACCAAAAATCGAGATGCACAACTAGATGCTACAACATTCTTATATATGAAATTTCATAATAGTTTTTGAGATTTGAGAGTTAAATATGCACACACGTACACCAAAAGTCGCCAAGCTTGGCGACTTTTGGCATAGTTCTTGAGGGAGGCACGTGACCGTGGTCGGACCATTACCTAACTTATGTGGTAGGACGGTATTGTGCTTGAAATGGATGAATGCCCCTAAAATTGCCATTGACCGTAATGCATTGGAAATCTTTTGAGTGTTCCTGTAGCAGAACTACAAATGATAAAGACACTTTATTTAATGGAGAAATTCATTTTCTAACTCTTTACAGCATACATCACTTCTGAGTCGTTTGAAATAGCCCAATACCTCTAAAAAACGCTTTGATGAATTTCGGCCCATAGAGCGTAGGGATGGACGCAAGACGACTTTTTGCGAGACGAGACAGAGATTTACAGCTTTTTTGAGAGACGAGACAAGCATTTTTAGCATTATGATATAGGGATTTTTGCGAGACGAGACAAAGCTTTTCTGCTGTTTTGCGAGACGCGAGACGCCAATTTTGCGTCTCGCGTCCATCCCTAATAGAGCGTAATGTATTTCGAATCTTTTGGGCGGTTCTGTAGATAAACTATCCAGTCGAATGGAATCGAAAGGGGAGGTGCACAACTAGATGTTACAGCAATCCTAAATATAAAGTTTCAACATTCTACGCCTAATAGTTTTTGAGATATGCGAGTTTAATTAGTTTCGGCCCATTGAGTGTAATGTATTTCGAATGTTTTGGGCAGTCCTGTAGATAAACTATCCAGTCGAATGGAACCAAAAGGAGAGGTGCACAACTAGATGTTACAACTATCCAAAATATGAAGTTTTGACATTCTACGCCTAATAGCTTTTGAGTTAGGCAAGTTTAATGAATTTCGGCCCATAGAGCGTAATGTATTTCGAATCTTTTGGGCGGTCCTGTACATAAACTATCCATTCGATTGCCACCAAAAGGGGAGGTGCACAACTAGATCATAGAACAATCCTAAATATCAAATCTCAACATTCTACGACCAATAGTTTTTGAGATATGCGAGTTACATACATACGTACGTACGTACGTACAGACGGCATGGAAAAACTGGCCACAGTAGACTCGCCACTGGTCAAAATGAGTTGCAGACGCGTTAATATGATCGTGCATGCTAGCCTACGATGAGATGCATCGAAAAAAGTTTTTAAATTAAATTTAGAGGTAGTCAAAATCGGTTTTTATGTCGAAATTTGGCCCCCAAAATTTTTCGGGATCACATTACTTCCTTATACTACGTACAAGGAAGTAAAAACAGTAATGACTGATTGTAAGTTTATATGCATTGAAATAAAAGTTAAAATTTGAAGAAGTTTTTACTTTGCGGGTAAATAAACACATTTTCATTCTGCATATTAGCGTGAGGAGAAGGTTGGGGGTAGGCAGAAAGGAATATCTTGATTCATTGAAAGTACGGGATGTCCGTAATTAAACGATCCTACTTTAAAGTTATCTACAGACGAAAGTATTGTTGAGAAACTTATGAAAATTTGTGTAGGACTTAATGAAAAACTGGGCATTTGTTTGAGCGAATAAAAAAATTAGTTCAAATATTTGCCACCAGTGGGCGGTTTAAAAAAAACTAATTACACACTTATGTCCCCAGACCTCAAACCATGCGACTTTTGGCTTTGGGGGAGTTCGAAACATTTGGTTAGTCGTGATACTCCAAGACCTTTGCCCGATCTTAAGAACAGCATTTCACATCCTATTCGTAACATTTCCCCGAACACATTGCGGTCATCTGTGGAACATGCTGTCAGACGATTCCAGGTGGCAGCTGACACTAATAGACGTCATGCTGAACATTTTTGGTTGTAATAATATTTGTAAACTATCTAATATATTAAAAAAATCTGATGTGTCCAACACATGACTTCCTTGCACGTCTATTAATTCAAAAATGTTTTTTACGCACTTCCTCTAAACTTATTTGTTTGAAAGAGATAAAATATCAATAATAGTAAGGTCTAGCGATTTCTAGCCAAATATTTCGATATCGCCAAGCTGAGTTCAATTTGAAAGATTTCCTTCTGACACTTTATTTGGCGATATTTCACCAAAAGCCGACAAACTTGAGATAGTTTGCGAGAATATTAGGCAAGTTGGAGTGTATAGGCTGATTATTTTACCAACTATGCGAAAAATTCCAGAGCCGCGGCTCGAACCCAGGACTACCGCTTAACGTGCGGGTGCTCTACCACTGAGCTACTCTGGGACGATTCCCAGATGAAATTTCTCGCTTTTGAACCGTTGGCATTTATCATCTTCCTCTGCAAACCACAAATGGAACAGATGAAACAATTAATTCGCGACAACTCCATTACGCCGCGGAAGTTTTATACATTTTTTAGAAAGTGAATATATCAACCTTTCAAGTATATTAGGCAAGTTGGAGTGTATAGGCTGATTATTTTACCAACTATGCGAAAAATTCCAGAGCCGCGGCTCGAACCCAGGACTACCGCTTAACGTGCGGGTGCTCTATAGTATACGAACGTATACGAACGTATACGAACTTAGAAAAGAAAAAAATGTTTCCAAAGGTGTCCACAATTTTGTCTGTATATAATCGAAAATTTTGGACTCAACGTAAATCTGGAGGTTTTTATATTCATAATAAATATGCTTACACACACATATATTCACGTATCTGTCTAATCTAGGTAAGTGTTAAACCAACTACTGATAAATGAGCAAACCATTAGACATGCCTATTTAACTAAATTATTTGGAGAGGGAATTTCATCGCTGAATGCCCTTTGGACTATTCAATACGGTGATAACGTTGTCCTAGTTTTCAATATTGCATTAAGGTTTTCGATGAAAAATCTTTAAAGTAAATAAATGCATTTCACAGAGCTCTTTGTTCATTTAATTTGCGGATAAATATAATATGTCATACGGGAATGTATACATAAGCGCATTCTAATCAACGAGACATTTTCATTCACATGCTAAATTAAATATTTTAATAGTTTAAATCGGTATAATCACATTAATAAAACGGAGTTGACATGCGTGTTAAATGGTTTGTTAAAATAGGATATCTAATTCCTAATCGAAAGGCTGAGTATCAACAGTAACATAAACCTTCACTAAATGGTTATGTATAATTAAGTTCCTACCACATCAGTCTGACGTAGAGAAACTTTTTTACCCAACGTCTCAAGTAATAATATAAATCTGTTAGAAAAGTACCTGTGTGAACTAGTTTTACTGACCGGGATTTCTTTTGCTGCAGTCAAAAATGTAACGTTAAAAATCAAAAATTGCAATCAGTTTTGTGCCAGATTCATATAAAATCTGTTATGAAATTTACTTTACGTCAAAATAAATACCCATTTTGTGCGACTCTAAATAGCTTATCGAAATATTCAATTTGGATATTTTTCACGAGATTAAAATAAATAAACTAATTTCCCCTGCTGAACCATTAAATTGAAAATGGTTTATTGAAAGATTGTGTATAATAGATTGTGTAAATTGTGGATTGAAACACAATGGACTGAAATACTTCGTGTATATTAAATTACAAGTCTTTATTATAATCATCATTCTTCGACGTTCGCCTTACAACTAACTAAACTATAAGTAATCCTACCTTAATATAAATATTGAGGTAGTGAGATCGAAGAGACTCCGCTAAAGTTTTTTAGATATCCAAACATCTTAAATACATAAAAAATTTAAAAGTCACAAGTATAAGATCACTATAGTACATAACGGTACTATAGTGATCCCATTTAAAAAATCCACAAAATAATTATAAATAAACGAAAAGTGATATCAATATGCCGCTTTTTTACAGTACTCACAAAACAGAAGTTAATTTCAGAATTTTGATTTTCAAAATTAGATTTTTAAATTACAGCAGCGAGGGAGGTACTTTAAGAGATAATTGCAGTGGCGCACACAAGATTTTCTCTTGGAGGATCTCCAGCCCGTGACACCAACCAAAACGACTGATCTTGTAGGGGGAGGAGAGGGGGCGCAAGATGGTGCAAAGCACGTGGGCAGCCAAATTTAAGGGTGCGAAGAAGAAAAATTTAAACCATAAACTTAGCGAAAAAGGATTGCCTATTTTAATTAGTCTGTGGGCGGATGACGAACAAGAAACGGTTCTGCCAACCACGGGAAAAAAATGCGGAACAAAATGTTTTATCGTGACCATTTTTTATAGACTGTTCCGTTGTTCAATTTTCTTGAATGGTTTTGAATTGATTTTTATTAATTTTTCTTAACTGGTGAAAACAAGAATTTGGTGGTAATGTATAACGTGTAACAGAGAAGGTGTGTTCAAATGTCAAGAATTACATGATGATTTGACGAAGTAAAGTTGATAGCTCTTATGGGAGGGGTACAGACCCCCTGGACCCCTCCCTTGTGTGTGCCCCTGGGGGGGAGGAATAAAAATGCCTCCATTGAATATTAGAAAAAATAATAAATAGGGTGTTCAACACTGCCAAACTGAGACACATAATTTTCGAAATCCTTTGTAAACGTTGGAATGAGAATGCAGAACAGGCATGCTGTTTCAGTGCCTGAATCAGCATGCCTGTGATGCATCCTGATCAGGGCTAGTTTTTCAGGTACCTCCAAAAAGACACGTGAATTAAAATAGGACGAATACAGTACCGGTCTGTAGATGACACATCCTCTATGCTTGTTACACTCAAGAAAAATTATACTGTCATTCCCCACTAGCAATTTCGTCCGGGCCATCATCGGTCGGCTACATGGCCGGTGGTAGCCCGAGCAAAATTTCTAGTAGTGTTGAAAGTATTGGGATACATCAGCTGCTCGATACAGTTAGGTAGACCGGGGCCATCGCTAAGCAACGGGCCTGCTTATGAGTTGTGATCCGTAAAAATGAGTTTATCATTGAGGCCTGTTTTCCCCAGTCACAGTATTCTATTTTATTATTCTAAGTATTATAAATGTTATGTTATTTTATTATTTTAAAACAATTTTTTTATACTTTTGTCGTACTAAAGAACTTTAGATATAGGTAATCGTTTTGTGAATCTTGCGCCATTTTCTTTCATGAAAATTTATCCTAAAATTCGAACATTTTGCTCTGAATGTAAAGGTAAGTGAACGCTTATAATGTATTTAGAAATTCTAAATATATGTATGTAAATCATGTTTAGTGAATAGTTACTCATGTGTTATTTATAAATAAATTGTTTTAATCAGAAATCGTATTACTTGAGTAGTTTTTATTCCTTTAAATAAGCATGACGTTGTGATACTAGTTAGACAATTTAATTTTGCCAGTTGAAAATGTTATTTATCAGTTATATATGCCTTGATTATGTGATTAAGACTTACATCTGGTACTACAGTGCAGAAATACAGTAAATTATAAATTATTAATTTTTGCCCGTTTATACAGAAACTTCAAATGTAGTTAATATTTTGTACAAGCGTTCATTATGCTTGCTCAATTCCTAAGTTCGATTGAGAAAGCGACAAAAGAATAATATATACTACATGAAATGTCTTTATTGAAGAATAATTAATTCAGGGATCGCGCTATAGAGCGTATTTTATCAATTTTCTCCAATATACAGGATATCCCGAAAACACTGAAATGCGCTTTAATACATCATTTGTTAAAGATTAATGTTGAATTGTTTAAAATAACGTAGGAAATACGACTACGTTCATGAAATATTCATTATAAAAATGTCTTGTGTATTTAGTTATTTTAAAGTATACTAAATATCCACTTGTGAAACTAAAATAAGCAATCGTGAATCATGAGAGTAAGCGCTACTTTGTTTCTCCTTCAAATTATATGCATCTATTTTCTTTATGTAAATATGTATCATAGCAAACAAATTAATCATGAGTTCGTACTTGAATTAGTAACACAATTACTACTTAAAACTACATTAAATAACGTTTGAGAGCACTGGGAAACTTAAGAAATGCCTGATGTATACGTGAGGACTCGAGCATCCGTAGGCCTCTTTGGATGGCTCATCAAAATACACGCGCAGGCCCGTTACTAATTGCGAAGGCCCTGGGTAGACCATGACCTTCAAGAGAAGAATTCCTGCTGAAAAACGTGATCAGACATGCAATATAGGCTAACTCAGCGATAGGTTCAGGCGGAAAATGAGAAGTACAGAACTGTTATGGATGTGGTAGCTAATAGCCATTTTATGAAGTTATAATTGTGTATATCCACTCTTCGAACAGAACGCTAGCATACATGATCATATAGATCCGTCTGTAACCCATTTTCACCAGAGGTCAGTCTATTTTGACCAGTTTTTCCATGGCGTCTGTACATACATACGTTTGTTCGTGTGTATATATGTATATAACTCGCATATCTCAAAAGCTATTGGTCGTAGAATGTTTAAATTTTATATTTGGGATTGTTGTAACATATAGTTGTGCACCTCCCCTTTTGATCCCAATCGACTGAATCGTATATCTACCGGACCGCCCAAAAGATTTGAAATACATTACGTTTAAAGGGCCAAAATTCATCAAACTGCCAAATCTAAAAAACTATTAGCCGTAGAATGTCGTAACTTTGTATTTAGGGTTGTTGTAACATCTATGTGTGCACCACCCCTTTCGGTTCTATTCGATTGAACAGTTTATCTACAGGGAAGTCCAAAAGATTCTAAATACATTACGCTCTATGGGCGGAAATTCATTAAAGCGTATTTTAGAGCTATTAGGCTAGTCCAAATAACTCAGAAGTGATATATGCTGCTAAGGGTTTCAAAATAAATTTCTCCATCTAAAAAAAGTATCATTTATAGTTCTGCTACAGGAACACTCAAAAGATTTCAAACACATTACGGTCAAAGACAGTTTTAGGGACATTCATCCATTTCAAGCACAATACCGTCCTACCATATAGTTAGGTAATGGTCGGACCAAGGTTACGTGCCTCCCTCAAGAATCACCCCAAAACTTGCCAACCTTGGCGACTTTCGGTGTATGTGTGTATGTATTTAACTCTCAAATCTCAAAACTATTATGGAAATTCATATATAAGATTATTGTAGCATCTAGTTGTGTATCTCGATTTTTGGTTCCAATCTACTGGAGAGTTTATTTACAGGACCACCCAAAAGAATTTCAATACATTAATGTCATGGACATCTTCTATATATTACATCTGCAATCAATCATATGCCCAAAAATCTCGCCATTTGTCGTCGACCTTGGAGAGTTTTACCGAAATATCGCCAAATTCAGCTATAGTCAGTCATTTAGTCCGTGCCCAAAATATCCGCCTCTGCCGTCGACCTTGGCGAATTTTGCCGAAATATCGCCAGTCATTTGGTCCATGCCCAAAATATCGCCAAACTTGGTGATAGTCAGTCATTATATGGTCTAAGCCTAAAATCTCGCCATTTGTCGTCTACCTTGGTGAGTTTTGTCGAAATATCGCCAAATTTGGCCCCAAAAATTATTTCCCATTTTGCATAACTCTAAAACTTTTACACGTAGAATTTTGAAATTCTGTATACTATTGTAACATCTAACAGTGCATCTCTTTTTTGATTGCAGTCAACTGGGTAGTTTATTTACAGGGACAGCCAAACTTAAAATACATGAACGTGTATGGATACATTCAATTCATTGAAAGTCTGTGGTCGATTACTACTTTGGCTATCCCCAAAATCTCGCAAACTATCTCGAGCTTGTCGGCTTTTGGTGAAATATCGCCAAATTAAGTGTGAGAAGCAAATCCTTCAAATTGAACCAAGCTTGGCGATATCGAAATACTTGGCTAGAAATCGCTGGACCTTACTATTACTGCAGTATTTTATATCTTTTAAACAAAATAAGTTTAGATTAAGTGCGCCGAAAATATTTTTGATTAAATAGACGTGCAAGGAAGTCATGTGTTGTCCATATTAAATTTTTTTTATTGCAAAATAGCTGCGTCCCCGTTCTTCCCACGGCAGGAAACGAAAATTTTCCTTACATGCATAATGCGAACTAATTTCAGTGATGTTGAATTTAAAAAAAAGAAAAATTATTGCAGTGGGATATCTGCAGCGGGGTGTATATTAACGTAGAATTACTATTTTTTTAACACTCTATAATGCGCTTTAACCCACACTATTAATGAAAATTCTTATTTTTAATATTCGTAATTTAACCGCAAACCTTGGCAATCATTTGACTGCATAAAAATTTACAATGTTTTTGCAAGATCAATTCAAAATTTTATGAATTTTTAACGTTTACATATTTTGAGTTACAATTAACATAGCAGTCTCAAATTTTATGTTCTTTCATCATAATCCCGCTTACCTCAAAATGCTTAATTTCATTTGTACGCCAAGACTTCGACTGTTACCAAATTAAAACAATTAAAAGATTGAAATTTTCAATGTATTAATCCTTGAGGCTATTCTGAGCACATCAGAATCTTTCCGTTCGGAAAAATTCCCACATACGCACACATAAAGAAATTCCACACATTTTCAAACCGCTTATTCCCGTCATTGGGATTGAATGGTCTCCTAAATAATCTCTCTAGGAGTATGTTTACGGATAGTTTTCGACTTAGAATAATTTCCTTTTGCTGGGAACTGTACCGCTTATATCATTACTTCATGCAAAGGAAATCGTTTTATTCCGGGGGAAAAAATTAAGTTGTGTGATCTCGAGAAGCTATGTTCAACTAACTCGAATCGCAATTTTCCCTTCAAAACCTAACGTGACATCAGATGACGTCATTTCACTTACCATACAACAGATTGTATCACCCAATGACTAACGTGACCATTTATTTTTTCCTTCAAAACGGGACATCAACTACTTTTTTGGCAGTATTGTATTTATTTTCTTCCTCAAAACGGGACATCTACTGTTTTTAAGGTATTAGTGTAGAGAGACTGAATGGACAGGTCTGCGTATCTTTTAGTTGTTAAGAAAACGCGCAAGAAAGCTTGTGTTAATGTTAATATCAAAATAAAATGAAAAAAAACTTTAATAAAACACACATCTACTATAAAAAATAGTGCAAGACGTACGATTCGGGTGGTGCAAGGGGTAGGCCCTTCTTCGACTTCAAAAATACCATCCGACACAAGGCAGGAAGGTAGGAAAGTGAGAAATGTAGACAAAAGGTCACACAGAAAAAAGGAAATTGTCATTCGGAAGAGAAAAATTCTTTGAGTGAAAAGGGAAGAAGAGAGAAGCGTGAAAAGGGAAAATAAGAGAGAAGAGTGAAAAGGGAAAATAAAGTGGATATCGGGGAGGGCGAGGAATAAGCAAAAGAGGAACATGACTTTGAAAAAAGAAATAAAAATTAAATAAATTGAAATATTGACAAAAAAGAGCATTAAAAGAACAAACACAAGCACAATACAACCCCCCCGCCGCCGTTTTCTTTGCGTCTCGAGAGGGGAGGGAGGGAGGTCAGGTTTTCTTTTTAGACACTGCCGTTGGATGATTTTGGATTTTTAGCGGCCTCTATCAAAATAGTTTCCGTGGGTTGCTTTCTTCCTAAAAACGGGACATTCGGGTGTCCCGAAGCTGTGCTTGGGGACAACGGGACAAGCCACCTAAAAACGGGACGTATGGTCACCTTACCAATGACTCACATTTTTTTTTTTTCACTTTTGATATTCAGCTGAAAAGAGCGAAAAATTGGGGAACGGGTGGATTTTCAGATTTTTGAAGTAGACCACAGTTAGCCCTGTAGATTTTTACGTACTTGCGCGAAATTACAAGCTGATTCGTCAAAGACTGGATTTGCAAACCGTTCTTCCAAACCCCATACGCATTCAATTCTATTTATAACATTGCAACCCGGACTACTGAGCCACGAATTGCATAGCTTGAGCTGCAATCGGGAATTCAAAACCAACACGAAAGGAAATAAAGTAAATTTTATTTTAAATTTTGCGTTAAGGAAATTGTGGTGGTTTGCAACAGAATTGCAATGCTTAATTCATTTCGAACAAGGAATTCAAAGTATAGTCGAAAACTAAAATATACTGATTTTTGTAAGATGAATTTTAACAATCGTCTCTAATATACATTTTTAAATAAATGACATTCAATTTCAAAGCTTCTTACTTTCGTCGTTGAAAAAATGCGAAGGGATTAGAGATGGCCATGTTTCGATGAGTTGAATCAGTGATTCGAATCTTGGTACTGAGTGGCTCAGTCTTTACACTCACTCTCTACTGATTCGAATCTCAAGCCCTCAAGGGAAATACATTCCAAGTGCGAAGGGAAGGAAAACTTATTTTCCCTTTGCGTTCCCAGAGATTTTCCCTTACTCTTTCAACTCTTTTCCACTCTTTACGACTCTTTTCGACTCTTTTCGACTCTTTACGACTCTGAGTCGATAGATGATTTGAAACAGTAAATGAGTGGGTGTGGGTGAGTTGGTCACTGAGTTGGTGCAGCAACAAATCTTTACTGATTCAGTGTTTCGCTCTGTTTCGGTGATTGTATACGATCGTTGAGATTCGTTAGTTTTTCGAATCTTCTATCGACTCAGAGTCGAAAGGAGCCGAAAAGAGTTGAAAGGATGTTTCATTTAATTGGAGTTTTTTTTTTCGAATCTTCCATCGACTCAGAGTCGAAAGGATTCGAAAAGAGTTGATAGGATGTTTCATTTAATTGAAGTTTTTTTTTCGAATCTTTGGTGTTTCATTTCTTGGTTGGTGGTCGGATTTAGTTTTATCTGTCTGTGGGTGTGGAGTGGGTCGAACATCGTTTGCTTTTGGCGGGGGGCATAGGCGTTACTTCCTAAGGGCAAGAGGGGTCAATCCCCACCCCCGAAAAAAAAATTAAGAAAATTCAAGTATCAGAGCTATTTATAATAATGATATTTTATACAATCGGAAACATTTTGTCACCCCATCCAAATATTACATGCCAATTTACGCCAATGCTCGTGGAAGAGCGGGGGGTGTCTCAAAGTTGTTTAAACGTTTTTCCTTCGGGGGGACTCCCTCCTTCCAACTTGTCTGGCTGGTTTAATATTTGTTTAAAATTTAATGAAACATCCCTTTTCTACTTTTAGCTTCAATATATGTCCCCCTGCCCCCACGCTCAAAAAAAAAAAAAAAAGGAACGTTAAGTTTACATGGTGGCTGGTTTTCATGTGAAGGGAAATAGAATGAAATAAAGTTAGGATTGTGCTTGTCACTTTTAATGAAGGATACAGGGGCGGTATTAAGCGCTCTCACAAAAGGACTTTGTAGTAAGCAAAATAACATTTCGCTTTATTGCTGCAGATTTCGTTTAAGATATTTTTTTTACCTTGTTTGTCATTTAAGGGGAATGATTTTATTTTCTTTCGTAATTCAGAGAAATGCAAAATACGGTCTAAAGCAGTGGCGTAGTTAGTGTTATTGACAGTGGCGTAGCCAGGATTTTATTTCGGGGTGGGCTGGGTATCAAATTTAAAGATAAAGTTCAATTGTAAGCTAAGTAAAGGGTCCCATTTTTTTGGGGGGGCAGCAGCCCCTCAGTAGGTCTGGGCCAAAAATCGATAAATATCGGCATATCGGTTTTATTTCAACATCAAATATCCGATATTCCCATTTTCATTTCAGTGAAATCTCGAATTCGATAAAGGTAAAAAATACAGGCCGGCCAGGGGCGTAGCCAGAAATTTTTCATTGGGGGGGGGTTATGACTACTGCAACTCATATATATGTATACGTGTGTGTGATAATGTAGTGAAGAATATACATTTTGTATGGCAAAAAATTCCTCATGGGGGGGGGGGTTATGACCCCCCTAACCCTCCCCCCCCCTTGGCTACGCCTCTGAGGCCGGCGATAAGAAAATCCTGAGATTAATACCAGCTTGTGATGCTTTTGCTACTGCTTTCTCTCCGTTAGTGACGATGCCGGATCGCGGAAAAAACAGCTCCATGGTTTATTAGTCTAATTACCATAATTAATTAACGTATATCTTGGAAACTATCCACCGGAGCGCGTTTTTATTGATTCTCGACCCCCTCTAGACTCAACACCCCACCGACACTTAAAATTTCGAATGCTTTGACACCAAACTTAACCTTTTAATCTTACAGGCCCAGGGGGTCATACGAAGCTCCCCTATATTTTCTATTTGAGCATTTTAAACACTAGCCTCCTCCGGCGGCATCTCCAAAGTCTGGAAACCATCCCAGAGCCAATTTCTACATGTTTGCAGTCCCTTTAGGCCTCAATCATGGTTAATTAGTCTAATTATCATAATTAATTAACGTATATCTCGGAAACTATCCATCGGAGCGCGTTTTTATTAATTCTCGACCCCCCTAGACGTTCACCCCCATCGATACATAAAATTTCGAATACTTCGACACCACACTTAACCTTTTAATCTTACAGGCCCAGGGGGTCATACGAAGCTCCCCTGTATTTTCATTTCGGGCAGTTTAAACACTAGTTTTACTCGAGCAAGGAGAGAGAGATGCTAGCTGCCCGAGAACTCAGCGGAGAAGAAACCCGACGAATGGGTGAAGGGTGTTTAAATAGTACGGCTTTCGGCGCAGAGAGAGGGAAAATTTCTTTAGTTGTTTTATTGATTCAAGATTCGAATCACTGATTCGAATCATCGAAGTAGTGAGTGAGTTGAGATTCGAATCAGTAAAATGAGTCGAACCGCCCATCTCTAGAAGGGAGTACCAAAAGTGGTTCTCTATTTATAAAGTAATTATAAAGAGACTTGCTTTTCAAACTTGACGCAACATATAAATGATTACAAATAATCCTTTCCCCAGCAATATGGCCTTTTAGGTCAAAAACAGGTGCTTGGAACTTGATGTTACTGCCCACAAGTATTTAGAGAAGTTCGTTTGTGGAAAATCTAATAATTATCAACCGAGAAATGTTCTCCCTGTAATTACTTTTCTTAAGAATGGTCTTTTTTTTTGGGGGGGGGCGGGGGTAGACATTTACCTTTCCCGGAATATAACTTCTGAAGAAATCAAACAGTCATTCCGTTTGCGTGCCAAAATCATGCAGGTTTCCGAAACAAACAATACGGCCCGTGTTGAAAGCGGAATAGCTGCATGTTTTCAGTTCATATTTGTATACACTACACCAGGTTCTCTTCTTACACACACCAGGTAGTTACGTTCTAAGAAATGCAGGGTAAATGATAACCGTGGGGAATGGGGGGGGGGTACAATTAAATAAATAATAATGGTGGATAGATTTTCTTGTATAAACCCTCACATATCTGCGAATGCTAATTAATAAACATACGCAAGAGGTGTAAAATATTTTTAAAGGAAGTCAAAGTGTTACGTATTGCATAGCTGCATACATGTACGTAGTATTAACTACTTCTTGTAAACAGTCATTTTTATCTCACAAAATAGTCAAATTTAGAGCTTGGAACGTAAAGTTTTCGTTATTATTAAAGAAAGAAAGAAAGAAGAAGAAAAAAATATTACGTTTGCGTATAATAATATTCAAACACTTTACTGTTTGCAATATTTTGTACGTTTTTTGCGTAGACTCATACGTATATTTGCAATACGATTTCTCGTTCGTAAAGTTTTTAAATTTTCTGCTATATTTTAGGATAAAAATATATTTCTGGAGGTACAAATGTGATCACTGGTTATTGACTGGAATCCATATATTGTAAGTTTAGCTATGTTACATTAACCAAGTATACATTATATATGTACTACAACCCCCACCGACTTCGCACAGGTGTAATTTAGATTATTAAGAATGGGAAGTTACTGCAATTGATTATAGAATTTCTTTATAAACATGTTTGCAGCTGACTTTCCGTTACACAGTACGAACCAATTTTGTTTGGAAGTGACGCACGAAAGGGCTACGTATAGCTGTCTATTGAAAAAGCTCAGGTCTGAGCTCGCAACATTGAATGTCTGACCTTTTGATTTGTTAATTGTCATTGAATTTTGTTGCAAATTTCTGTCTTTTCAATTGGAATGGAAGATCCGTTGGTATCAATGGAATCCTGAGATTTAACACGACTTTTCCGGTTCCACATCCCGTCAGAACTGTGCACTATAATAAAAGTTTTTAGAGCTTTCCCATGCAGACGTGTACCTTTGCGCAAGTTGGGTGAATTAAGGTTTGGTAGTGAAACAACAGAACGCCACTTTCCTGGAAAAATATCATGAAATGGAAAAATAAACAAATACTAGGATAAAATAAACTGCTAATTGAATTTAATGTATTTTTTTTAACTTTAAGGGTTAAAAAAACTTATTTAATTTAAGTTGGACGCAGGGAATGATTTCGGGATCACTTTTATTACTTCCTTGTGCGTAGTATAAGGAAGTAATCTGATCCCGAAAAATTTTGGGGGCAAATTTCGACGAAAAAACCAATTTTGACTACCTCTAAATTTAATTTTAAGAAATTTTTTGATGCATCTCATCGTAAGCTAGCATGCACGATCCTATAAACGCGTCAGCAACTCATTTTGACCAGCGGCGAGTCCATTGTGGCCAGTTTTTCAATGCCGTCTGCACGTACGTATGTATGTAACTCGCATATCTCAAAAACTATTGGTCGTAGAATGTTGAGATTTGATATTTAGGATTGTTCTATGATCTAGTTATGCACCTCTCCTTTTGGTCGCAATCGAATGGATAGTTTGTGTACAGGACCGCCAAAAGATTCGAAATACATTACGCTCTATGGGCCGAAATTCATTAAACTCGCATATCTCAAAAACTATTAGGCGTAGAATGTCGAAACTTCATATTTTGGATAGTTGTAACATCTAGTTATGCACCTCCCCTTTTGGTTCCATCCGACTGGATAGTTTACTTACAGGACCTCCCATAAGATTCGAAATACATTACGCTCTATGGAACGAAATTCATTAAACTCGCATATCTCAAAAACTATTAGGCGTAGAATGTCGAAACTTCATATTTTGGATAGTTGTAACATCTAGTTATGCACCTCCCCTTTTGGTTCCATCCGACTGGATAGTTTACTTGCAGGACCTCCCATAAGATTCGAAATACATTACGCTCTATGGAACGAAATTCATTAAACTCGCATATCTCAAAAACTATTAGGCGTAGAATGTCGAAACTTCATATTTTGGATAGTTGTAACATCTAGTTATGCACCTCCCCTTTTGGTTCCATCCGACTGGATAGTTTACTTACAGGACCTCCCATAAGATTCGAAATACATTACGCTCTATGGAACGAAATTCATTAAACTCGCATATCTCAAAAACTATTAAGCGTAGAATGTCGAAACTTCATATTTTGGATAGTTGTAACATCTAATTGTGCACCTCCCCTTTTGGTTCCATTCGATTGGATAGTTTATCTACAGGACCTCCCAAAAGATTCGAAATACATTACGCTCTATGGAGGGAAATTCATTAAACTCGTATATCTCAAAAACTATTGGACGTAGAATGTTGAAACTTTATATATAGGATTGCTGTAACATCTAGTTGTGCACGTCCCCTTTCGGTTCCATTCGACTGCATATTTTATCTACAAAGCGGCTCAAAAGATTCTAAATACATTACGCTCTATGGGCCGAAATTCATTACAGCGTATTTTAGTGGTATTGGGCTATTTCAAACGACTCAGATGTGATATATGCTGTTAAGAGTTACAAAATGAATTTCTTCATTAAAAGAAGTGTCTTTATCATTTATAGTTCTGCTACAGGAACACTCAAAAGATTTCCAATACATTACGGTCAATGGCAATTTTAGGGGCATTCATCCATTTCAAGCACAATACCGTCCTACCATTATAAGTTAGGTAATGGTCCGACCACGGTCACGTGCATCCCTCAAAAACTACGCCAAAAGTCGCCAAGCTTGGCGACTTTTGGTGTACGTGTGTGCGTATTTAACTCTCAAATCTCAAAAACTGTTATGAAATTTCATATATAAGATTGTTGTAACATTTAGTTTTGCATCTCGATTTTTGGTTCCAATCTACTGGAGTGTTTATTTACAGGACCGCCGAAAAGAATTTCAGTACTTTAATGTCTATGGACATCTTTAATATAATACAACAGTAGACAGTCATTGTTTGGTCCATGCCCAAAATCTCGCCGTCTGTCGTCGACCTTCGCGAGTTTTGCCGAACTATCGCCAAATTTGGCGATAGTCAGTCATTTGGTCCATGCCAGAAGTATCGCCATTTGTCATCGTTCTTAGCGAGTTTTGGCAAAATAACGCCAAATTTTGCGACAATCTGTTATTGTTATGTCCATGCTTAAAATCTCGCCATATGTCGTCGACATCGACGAGTTTCGCCAAAATATCGCCAAATTTGGCGCCAAAAATTATTTCGTATTTTGTATAACTCTAAAACTTTAACCCGTAGAATTTTGAACTCTTGTAATATCTAACTGTTTTCAATATCTTTTTTGACAGCAATCGACTGGGAATTTATTTACAGGGTGAGCCAAATGACTTTAAATACATTGAGGTGTATAGATGCATTCAATTCATTGAAAGTCTGTGGTAAATGACTACTTTGGCTATCCCCAAAATCTCGCAAACTATCTCAATCTTGTCGGCTTTCGGTGAAATATCGCCAAATAAAGTGTCAGAAGGAAATCTTTCAAACTGAACTCAGCTTGGCGATTTCGAAATATTTGGCTAGAAATCGCTAAACCTTACTATTACTGATATTTTATCTCTCAAAGAAAGAAGTTTAGACTAAGTGCGTCGAAAATATTTTTGATTTAATAGACGTGCAAGGAAGTCATGTGTTGAACACATCAGATTTTTTTTAATACAAACGCGGAGGAAGTTAATTTCATCGCCTTAATTATGCAGAAAGCATTACGGGTTTCTTTGTTCAAATACCAACGTAAACTTTTTAGGTGTCATTCCATGGAAAATATTTTAACTGGGAAAAGATTAGGTGCATTTCCTTTTCAAACATGAATTAGCGGACGTCATTTCAGGTATTTTAGAACATTTTTTAAGATTTTAATAAGATTAAATAATTTTAAATAATATCAGTAATTTTTTAAAATTATTAAGTGGCCTATAATGATGGCACAACATAATGTAATTTTTCAGCACTTTTTTAAGACTTATGAAAGCGTATTTCTATCTTCAGTTTACAATGAAACAGTACAAGGGGAAAATAAACAAATTGGATTCCAAATAAAGCAAAGTTGTTTTAAAAAAAAAATATCGTTATGAAACCAATGCAATCTCATGAACTTTCGTTGGCGCATTTCACCAGCCGGCACACCATGTTGTTGGAAAATTTCGCATATGGCATTCGTGAGTACTTCGTTAGTACCGGTTTGTACCGAGAGATTTTCATTAGTACTACCGTTAGTATCCGTTACGGATATACGGACAGTACAAATTTCCTGACACGCTAGTTACCTAGCCCGTACAAATTACAGAATGGGGATTTCGCAATTGCCGTTCGTTAGTACTTTGTTAGTACTGTTTAGTATTGTGATTTTCGTTTACGGTTCGTTGGACCGCGGGTCGGGTAGCTAGTAGTAGGGAGATTGAAATGACTGTAATGGGTCTCGCTATTAGGAGCTCTTCATTCTTATTAGAAGCGACTCCATTATCAGCTTAGCGTGTGTTGTGTGGTGTGTGTGTCAGTGTAGAATATTTACGAAAACAAGACAAGAAAAGAAAAGAAAAGAGAAGTTTGGACAACCGACCTGTCCTCCCCCCGCTAAGCACGGACTTCGCAGGACAGGTTACTCGGTTGAAGCCGTGATGCCAGAGCATCCTTTAAACAATGGTTGGATCAATAATATGGAGAGTGTGCAGGGCCGCCCTGGGGCATTTAGCGTGGAGGGGGTCCCTGTAGTCGTAGTCAGGGTATTCCGCACGTATTGGATTTGGTAGAGTGTAAAGTTTTTTGTAGAATGTCTCAATTTGTTTGTGTATCTCACGCCAAATGGTGTTGATTTTAAGGTCCTTCCTAACCAGTTGGTTTGCGATGAAGGGTGGTCCGTTCCTTATTTTTCGCAGTAGATAGTTTTGTTTGGTTTCAATCCTGGATATATGTGTTTTGGCGGCACTGGCCCACATAGGGGCAGCGTAAGTGGCCGTAGGTCTGACATACATTTTGTATAGGAGGGTTTTGTTTCGAGCATTGAATTTAGTATTGAATAAGAGTTTGGAAATATTATTGAATGCGGCAGTCATCTGCTGTCTGATATGCGTAACGTGGTGCCTCCACGTGAGATTTTTGTCAAGCAGGACACCTAAGTACTTGGCCGAGTGCTCCCATTCAACAGGTTGGTTATATACGTAAAGTCTGGAGGGAGGAAGCTTCCGAGTGTTATATACGTAGATAGCTTGGCACTTCTTGGGATTTAATTCCATGTGCCAATTGTGCATCCATCTCTCAATTTCAGTTATGTGTTTTTGCATGTATTTGCGTAGAAAGTTTTTGTTGGGAGCGTGTCCGATGATGGCAGGATCGCTCTGCGAAAAGTGCAAGATCTGTGTTCTTGGATCTTGGCAGGTCATTGATAAAGAGGTTGAATATTGTGGGGCCCAGGATAGACCCCTGGGGCACACCACTGTTGATGGAAAATGGGTCAGACAGGGAGCTGTCAACCTTTACACGATAGCTTCTGTTATGTAAGTAATCGTGTATGAGATGTATAAGAGAGTCCGAGAAGGATTCCAGGATATGCTTGTCAACACGGTTCATGATGATACGTTCGACAACCTTGCTTAACGCGCTACGGAGGCTTATGGGCCTGTAGGAGTCGGGACGTGAAAGGTCCAACCCAGGTTTGGGAATTGGACAGATGGTGGCAATTTTCCAACAAGCTGGAAAGTGTAAGACCGTGATTATGGCATTAGCTAATCGTGTGATGTTGAATAAGATGGTGGGAGGTATGTTTTTGAGCATCCGGTTTGTGATGCCGTCAGCCCCAGGACACTTATTGAGTGGTAAAGATTTTATAACAGAGACGACTTCAGAGGGAAGAGTAGACTGCATATGTTGTGTGGGAGAGGCTCTGAGAAATGAGTTTACAGCTTCAGTAATGGCCTGTGCCCTGGAGCTGTCATGTGTGTGAGAGGTGTTAGAGAATTGTTCTGTGTAACCTCTGCCGAGCGCATTGGCTTTGTCACAGTCAAAAATAGCAAATGCGTTCTTTTGCCTAATAGGCGGAAGCACAGTTTTTTGTTAGTAATGCGTTTGACCGCTCTACAGATGGAGCCATCCGTTGGAGATAGATCTTCTAAGTAGGCCCTCCAATTTTCTTGAGTGTAGTGATGTATAGCCTTAGTGACATTTCGTTTAAGGCGAATGTAATTTCTGAGTTCGTCCGGATGCCTATTGCGCCGGTTCGCGCGTCTGGCGTTTTTGCGTTGTACAATGAGTTGTCGTATGTGAAGAGGCAGTCTCCCGACGCCATGAGTGTCCTCTTGAGTAGTTGCATGTTGTAATGCTTTGGTGAGATTAGTGGTGATGTTTGTGACTTCCTGTTCAACAGCAGCAGGATCACTCATAGTGGTAGTCGATAGGGGAATGTCACAGAGAAAATCGGCGCACTTGTACCAGTTGGTACGCGTTCTGAGACGTTTGTGTTCAACTATATGTTGAGGTAGCTCAAACAATCTTAATTTCCAGATTTTTAACTTACAAAAGAAAATTTAAAAAATAGTGGTAAGAAATCCTTCTGAAAAATCGTATGTTGGCATCTATGCCATAGACACTGATGTATTGAAAGTCTTTTGGGGGTAATAAATTATAGATTTTTAATATTTGGGAATGTGTTCAATCAATTGGAATAAAAAAGGGAGGATACTAAAGGTCCTAAATACAAACTTCAGCATTTTGCAGCTAATCTTTTTTGAGTTACGTGAGTTATATCCGTTCATACAGATAGTTTGTATTTAGGACCTTTAGTATCCCCAAGGGAGGATACTAAAGGTCCTAAATACAAACTTCAGCATTTTGCAGCTAATCTTTTTTGAGTTACGCGAGTTACATCCGTTCATACAGATAGTGCATACATACATTTCTACAAAACTAATCAAAATGTATTCACGGTCTGTGGAAATACATTCTACATTCATGATACACATGTATGTTGAGACTTCAAGCAGAAACTTATCCAAGTGAATTTAGGAAGTGCTTAAATCGATTTTACCGTTAAAGCCTGAATACCGAAATTTATGATACATCTTTTACTGGAGTACGAAGTCAAGTATGATTAATTCTACCGATTTCACACTTATTCAATACTAGCGGCTACCCGCGACTTCGTCCTCGTCGGCTTTAGAGTTAGGTCCCGAGAAAAACGAAGCATGAGTGAATAACAAATATGTTTGCGACTAAAGAAACTGCATTTAAATATTATTTTCTTTTTACTTATTTTAAATGAAGTATAATGCATGGTAGTATACTTCATTTAAAATAAGAGAGTATGCAGAATTACTAAATTTAGATTTTTTTTCAGGCATTTTGCGAATAGAGACAGTTACGACAGTATTTGCGAACTGTTTTGAGTGTTCTTGTAAAAGAAATATTTTTGCTATATGCATGAATTTTAGTCTATGTTAATCAGGAATAGTGCAGCTTTCTATTAGCGAAAAAGTTTTAGAATCGGTTCTGTAGTTAAAGAGATGCCCATAGAGCGTAATGTATTAGAATTATTTTGAGTGTTCCTGTAAAGTAAATATTTGCGCTACATGCATGAATTTTAGCCTATAATACTCAAGAATAGTGTAGCTTACTATCAGGGTAAAAAGTTTTGGAATAGGTTCAGTACTTACAGAGATACACATAGAGCGTAATGTAATTCTTGTGAGTATTCCTGTAAAAGAACTATTTGTGATTTATGCATAAAAGGTAGCCTATAACACTCAGGGTCCCCCCAGTGTCTAAGAGGTTCTGCTCTCAAAACTGGAAGACGGGAGGTGCCAGGTTCAAACTCTGGTCGCGCCTGTCGACCTAGCCGCTCGCAGTTTTCCATGTTTTTTTCCAAAACCTCGCGAAAATACGGGCTAGGATCCCTTAGAAAATTCCACACAGAGGAATTCCCTATATAGGCCTAGGACCCTATAGGCCTAGGACCATATAGGCCTAAGGCTTTCAATTAGTGAAAAAAGTTTTAAAATCAGTTTAGTAGCTACAAAATTTCCATAGAGCGCAATGCATTAGCATTCTTTTGATTGCCTTTGTAAAAGAATTATTTATGCTATATGCTTGAAAGGTTGCCTGTATGTTAATCCAGGGCATAAGCTATCTTCATTACAAATTTTTCCAACCATTTTTGTGCGATTCAGTGAAAAACATCCAAACACATAAACGTACACGTTTATATTATTTGAAGGATTTGGAAATTTACGAACTTTAAGAAACACATCTGGACTTTTCTTGGTACTTACGTATTATCCCGGCGATCATTCCCGTTAAACTGTTTTTTCGTCAAATGAGTTGCCAAACTGTTGCCAATCGTATTCAAAACCATTAATAATTTCATGTGCCCGGCATTTATCTCGGCAAAAAATCACTCGTCTTGGCGGACCGCCGGGATAATACGTATAAGTACCCTTTTCTTTACTTATGCTTTTTAATTTGGCTTAAAATCAACATAATTTCCATACTTATTTATGTTTTCCAAATGCATGTGATTTTGCAAATAGAATTTCTGCTTTATTTCAATAGAATAAATCATTTTGTGCGGGCGATAAAACGGTTTTTAATTAAAATTTCTGAGCCTCAGGTACACTATACCGAAATCATGGGCCCAGTCATGCTCAAATTTTCAAAGCTCTGCTTTCTGTAGATTTGTCTGGAGAACATTCATTTTTATTATTATAGATAGATAGATTTGGCATAAAGCTGGCATAATTTCCGTATTATTTAATGTTTTTCAGATGCACGTGCTTCTTCATTGAAGTATTAGCATTCTTGTTAGCTCAAAACATTAATCACTTGATACGGGCGAAACTCACCAAGCATGGAAATGTAAAAACGGTTTTTAATTAATAATTAAAGAAGTAATTAAAAATCTAAAATTCTAAGTAGCCTATGACCTTCTGCAGGGTCCCATCTATACCTAAAACCAAAATTCATCATAATTTATTCAGCGGTTTAGGCGTGAAAGCGGCATAAACAAACAAACAAACACAAACTCACTTTTGCATTTATAATATTAAGTTAGGACGAGCTGAAGAACCTGTTCGCACGGGAATGGAGATTGTTAAAACAACTGATACGAACGAAAAAAAAATAGTATGTATTTATCTGCTTATCTCAGAGAACTTTTGTCTCGTAAAAAAATTATATATTCGACTCTCATTACATATTTTATAATGTGGAAACTATCTTGAAGGTGATATTACTTTTTTCGTCAACATTTGTTACCATTTAACTTACTAAAACACGTTTAACCGCATTACGTAGAAACAAAGTCGATGAGTAATTTCTTTTCCAATTTCAACATTAAAATTTAATTATCATATCAATAGTATCCGTTGTTGTTGCTTACGTAGTAAAATGCTACAATCAAACAAAAATTGAAATAACTTTTGAAGGAAAATATTAGGACTCGGAAAATATAAATACATGTATATGAAGCAAACAAAGCATAAATCTTTAAAAATACTCTGAATCAAAGAACTATTTTATCTATTTTGCATTTTATTTCCTTCGCATATGTAGCAATAAATCTTCCGAATTGCCAAGAGCTGCACAAATGGACTATGCGGTTTTCCCCTATCATATGTAGTGACATCTGGTACTGTCGACAGATTATGTGACGTATTGAAATTTTTCTACTCGTAAGAAGTGCTATAATCGTTCTGCTTTAATCCATGGCGTACCTAATTTTAATTTTTACTTTCAAGTTCATAGTCACCACAGAAATAACAGGTTTGCTACCACCCAACGATAAATTCAAAAATCAGAAGAACAAAAATCAGGTAGTATCATCTGTCGATATCTGGCGCAGGATTTATATTAACATACTTGCTATCTTTTTAGCACGGTATAATGCGCTTTAACCCACACTACCATAGGAAACTTTTTATTTTTTAAAATTCGTAATTGAACTGCAAATCTTGGCAATCATTTGACTGCATCAAAATTTAATATATTTTCGAAAATCAATTCAAAATTTTATGAATTTTTAACATTTATATAGTTTGAGTTACAATTAATATGACAATATAAAATTTTATGTTCACTAATCATAATCCCTCTTTCCTCAAAATGCTAAATTTCATTTGTAAGCCAAGACTTCTACTGTTGCTAAATTAAAACAATAAAAAGATGGAAATTTTCAATGTATTAATCCTTGAGGCTATTCTCCGCACATCAGAATCTTTCCGTTCGGAAAAATTCCCACAAATGCACTGATAAAGAAATTCCACAAATTTTCAAAACGCTTATTCCCGTCACTTGAATTGAATGGTCTTCTAAAGATTCGCTCTAGGAGTACGTTTACGGAAATTTTCGTCTTCGAATAATTTCGTTTTGCTGGGAACTGTCCCCCTTATATCATTACTTCATGGAAACGAAATCATTTTATTTCAGAAAAAAAAATTAAGCTGTGTGATCTCGAGAAGCTATTTTCAACGAACTGGAATCACAATTTTCCCTTCAAAGCCTAACGTTACATCAATATGACGTCATTTCACTTACGATACAGCATATTGTATCACCCAATGATTTACATTTTTTTTACTCTTGATATTCAGCTGAAAAGAGCGAAAAATCGCGAAAATGGGAATGGGTGGATTTTCAGATTTTTGAAGTACACCACAGTTCGCACTGTGGCTTTTAACGTACTTGCGCGAAATTGCAAGCTGATTCGTCAAACACTGTGGATTTGCAAACCATACGTCCAACACGCATAGATATTCAAGTCTATTTTCTAAACATCGCAACACGGGCTACTCAGCCACGAATTGCATTGCTTGATCTCCATAGTGTACAGAAGAGGATTCACCAAAGGAAAGAAAGAAAATTTTATTATAATTTTTGCATGTAGGAAATTCTGGTGGTTTGGAACAGAACTGCAATGTTTAATTATTTCGTCTAAGGAATTAAAATTATAATCGAAAACTACAATATACTGATTATTCAAAGATGAATGTTAATTATCGTGTCTAATGTACATTTTTAAATAAATGACTTATTCAATTCTCCTAACGCAACATATAAACGATTACAAATCCTTTCCCTAGGATTAAGGCCTTTTAGGTCACGAGCATGTTCTTGAAACTTGATGTTACTGCCCACAAGTATTTAGAGAAGTTTGTTTGTCGAAAATCTGATAATTATCAACGGAGAAATGATCTTCCTTTAATTACTTTTCTTAAGAATGTTTTTTTTTGGGGGGGGGGGGGCAGAAAGTAGATATTTGCCTTTTCCGTAATAGGAACTTCTGAAGAAATCAAGCAGTCATTACGTTTGCGTGACATAATACGCACGTTTCCGAAACAAACAGTACGGCCCGTGTTGAAAGCTGAGTTGTGGAATAGCTGCATGTTTTCAGTTCGTAATTGTATGCACCGGGTTCTCTTCTTACCACGGTAGTTACGTCCTGAGAAATACAGGTAAAAGATAACAGTGGGGATGTGGGGGAAGTATACTTAAATAAAGAATAATGGTGGATAGAATTTTTCTTGTATAAATCCTCACATATAACAGTCAGCGAATGTTAATTAATAAACATACACAAGAAGTGCAAAATTTTTTTTAAATAAGTCAAAGTGTTACACATTGCATAGTTGCAGGCATGTACGGAGTATTAACTACTTTTTGTAAAGAGTAATTTTTATCTCACAAAATAATTAAATTTTGAACTCACTATGTAATGTTTCCATTATCATTATAAAAAGAAAGAAAGAAAAAGAAAAAAAATATTCAAACACTACCGTTTGCAATATTTTGCACGATTTTTGCGTATACGCATGCGTATATTTGCAATACAATTTTTCGTATGTAAAGTTTTTGAATTTTCTGCTATTTTTGGGTAAAAATATATTTCTGGGGGCACACATTTGATCACTGGTTATTGACTGGAATCCATATATAGTAAGTTTAACTATGTTACATTATATATGTACTAACAACCCGCACGGCTTCGCGGACGGACGTCACACGGACACTGTCCATTTAAAAAAAAATCAACTCTTCTCGTAATAGCATCTAACAAACATCGATTCAAGAGCTTATATGCCTCGTTGGAGCTTCTATTTTATTTTATGAAAACTATAAAATTTAAGGAATATTACATTTTCACGAGGAAAAGGAAAAAGATCAATAAACGAACTGGCATTAAAAAAAAAAATAGCTATTTAAAAGTCATATTTTATGCGTGTTCATACATTACAATCAGTGAATGAAAAATCAATCATCCCCTGTTTTCCTACCCTTAGAGTTGGAATATTTTTTACAAAGCTATATGGGACCAACTTCGGGGTCCCATATAGCTTTGTAATGGCCATCTGCTTTCCAGTTAAAAAAAAATTATCAAAATCGGATTACTCTGTAAAAAGTTATGCGTGATCATACATAATATATATATATATATATATATGCGTCTACTTGAGAACCTCCTCCGGTTTTCGTCGGTTAAAAATAATTAAAATCAAGATTATTTTAAAGCCGGTTCGGTCCAGCTGGAGTATTTGCTACCATATTTGGCGGCGTTAACTATGCCATTATAGCAGCTATAGTACACTTTGGATATTTGCCAACGCGGCGAGATGATATAATTCGTGGAGCTAAATACACTTATCTGCAAAGGATTATGTATATGAAAATATGGATAACGGTGTTCCGGGAACCTTGCATGAACAGTAATTATAGGTTGTGAGCATGTGTAAATCGCCAAATAATGAAAAATCGCCATGGGTGGCAAGCTATCCTTGCTGTACCGTAGTTTTTATCAAAGAAAACTTATAAAGTACTGTTTTCTTAGAGCTAATTATTAACTATACATATACGTAAGTCGCCAAATTATTAAAAATGCCATGGGTGGCAAATACGCAAGGTGTCCAATAAGTTTTACTAAATTAAAAATACAGCTGAAACAGATGTTCATATTTTATTACGCTTTAGCTCCTAATTAATACAACATTTGAATGGCAACATTAAATATCATTGTGTTTCTCAGGAGTGCAAATAATTTTGCCAGCGATTATACGCGGAGTCCGCACTCCAGGTGAAGTATAGCTCAGGGCCCATAGATCACGGATTCCTATAACAAAATATCTACCGTGTTATGGGGAGGGGGGGGGTCCACTGTAGTGTGAAGTTTAATTTTTATGTACCAATGAATGAACATGCAAGAACCAAGCAATTTGCAGCTCAGTAACATTCTATCGGATCCAATCTTTGGGTTTTGTCTGATAAATTATGTCTTTTTTACGAATAAGCCTTATTAGGGGCCGAATGCCTCATACAAAAAGCGAGCGTAGCGAGTCTAGGGGCCTTGGCCCCTAGTTTAAAAAAAAGAAATTATCACTTGTTCGTGCAGTTAATATCAGAAATTTATCTAGTATTGCTGGCATCGTCAAGATTAAAGATATTAATGCAAACAGTCTGGACACAAATGACTTAAACAGTATTTCATTTTGAATTTTGTAATTTTTGGAGAACATATCAGTTGCTAGTAAACTTAATAAGCCAATTTCACTAATAGTTCAACGCCTTTTATGGAGTGAATATTAACCAGTTCCTGAAAATAAAGTTTCGGATCCCATATTTCTATGTCATTCTCTCCTTTTTTATGGACATTACCCTTCCTCTAAAAATCCGTCGCCGTATTTTAAAGGCACCCTGTTTATGCATTAAATATTAATCGAAAGCCATGTATTCTATGGACATAAATTTTCCTCGTCCAGCCACGTCCAGTTTTCACCGCAAAACTCCAACATGGGATTTTGGTGCATAAAGACAAATAACATAATTGCGTCAGAAACTTGAAAATTTTTAGAATGTCTTCTACCAAATGATAGTTTTCCGGTAAGTTATTTATCAGCTAATTAACGTTAAAGAAAAACTTCTTAAAAATCTTACAATTTTGCAAAATGTGTCTTTTTGAAAAGTTTTTGTTTTGAAATTCCATGTTCAGAATAATTTTCTTAAAAGTTCTTAAAAGTCTTGTTCGTTTATTAGGTGTAAGGGCAGCTTATGAAGTATCAGACTGAATTTCAAAGTACTTTTTAAAATTAATATCCTTTAATTGTGTACAAACACCGTGAAGCAGGTTTTGTTTTTCTAAGTTGCAGCCTTAACTAAAAATAACGAACACATCATGAACAGTTGTTCAGGAATCTTAAGTATTGTCAAATTTTCTGTGAGGCTTAAAAGTAGTATCAAGAGCTCACTGCGTCTTAATTACAATTGCTTTAATCCTAAAATTACTTTTAGCTCCCTTCAGACAGTTTTTCGGGGACAAATCGATAGATTTACAAATAGGTATATTTCAAAACAAATTAATGAAGTAAGGACGTACGCATTCTAGTTTTGTGAATACTATAGTTTGTGTTTGAATTTTGTGGTGTTGGGAAAGGAACTCGATTTAAATAGGATAATTTAAATAAGACAAAATAAATAAATCAGAATTATGTTTCAAGAATTGGCAATATTCTCAAAAACGCCAGATACATTACTAAGTGAATTTAAAATTGTTCTTTTAAAAAAATCTTGGAAGATTTATGTAGTTCTTCAAATTCGGTTATTGAAGATACTCAAACGAATGTAGACCGTTGTTTGGTATGTTGTACAGCGTGCGGTTGCAAAAAGTCAACCTAAAGAGATGCAAAGTATCTCAGGAAAATTTTAAGCGCCCAAAATTTTGCAATACTTCGCTTAACTGATAACGTCTCTGTCCATTTTGTGCTTGTGACTTTTTCTGAACTTTACTGTTTATACAAGTTCGTGTTAAATTTGTAAAGAGAAGCATTCTCTTTCCTTTCCTTTTTCTTTTATTTCTTTAGAGTGTTTAACATTTTTAGTTTGCAGTTATTCAAAAGCCTTGTGCAGTCCGTCGTTTTGTAACAGCAACCAGGGGCACACCTAGAGTACGTTTAAGGGGAAACTAGGGTACGTACTCTGTAAACGTAAAAAGGAGACTACTTTTATGATCCAGATAAAGTTTTACTGAGTTTTTGAGTGCGAAAAGGCGCCTCGATGCGATGCTTACCTTGCCGTCTGGGGCCGCCCTGAACACAACAATTTTTAAATCATGATAAACGTCTGAAATCTATCAGTATCTAGATAAACACCTTTTCCGATTAGTAATATTTAATACTGCACTCTTTACCAAATAGTCGTTTTCAAATCATAAAGCACTAAAGTTCATACGCGATAAAGTTAAAACGCAGATTTTATTTCCAACTAGCTGAAGTACCCGTCCTTGACGGGTTAGTGAATGCAAATTTCCAAAAAGCAAGAACTTTCGTCAGCATTGTAGGAGTACACAGAATGGATGGAGTATGTTGCCAAAGTAAAGAAAGCGAAGTTATAATTTTTATGTATTGTTAAAATATTACAGGTTAAGAGAGTTACTAAGTAATATCATTTCATTCGCTTTAGTCGTAATTATGTGATGCGCGAACGAATATTTACGAATATAGAAATAGTTTTCCCAAAATATCAAAATCTAAAAAACATCTTTGAAAAATTGGAAGCCTAGAATTTGAGTTGAGTGACAACCTATCATGTCACCCAATTTCGTTTCATTCCCTGCAGTCTTTATTTCGTGATGCTGGAAAAAATGTCAGCATTTTAAAACGATTTTCGCAAAATCTCCAAATGTAATCAAAATATTTTAAAAATTCAACGCCTATAAATTAAGATTAGCAACTACCTATCATATCACTAAATTTCGTATCATTCGTATTAGTTGTTATTACGTGATGTTTGAAGAAATATAAACGTATTTTGAGAGAATTTTCACAAAATCTCAAAATCTAATGAAAATGTTTAAAAAATTGGATACCTATAGTTTATGTTGAGCAACCATCTATCATGTGACCAAATTTCATATCATTCATCTTATTATATCATCTTTAGTCGTTATTACGTAATGCGGGAACAAAGATTCACTCAGTTTTAAACGATTTTCGTAAAATCTCGAAATCGGATCGATTTTTTAAAATTAGATGCTTATAGTTTAACGTGAGTGACCACCTATCATTTCACCAAATATCATTTTTTCACCTTTGCAGTTATTACGTGATGTGCGAACACAAATTTACGCAGTTTGAAACGATTTTCGCAAAATCTGAAAATCTAATGAAAATTTTTAAAAATTCGACGCCTATGTTTTAAGTTGAGTGACCACCCATCATGGCACCCAATTTCATATCATTCGCTTCAGTCGTTTTTACGTGATGCTTGAACACAAATTTACGCAGTTTGAAACGATTTTCGCAAAATCTGAAAATCTAATCAAGATTTTTTTTAAATTCGACTCCCATGTTTTAAGTTGAGTGACCACCTATCATGACACCCAATTTCATATCATTCGCTTCAGCCGTTTTTACGTGATGCTTAAACAGAAAAAAGCGTCACGGACAGAATGACAGAATGACAGACAGACAAACTTTTTATTGAGGGTCGCATCGGATTCCCGGATGCTTGAAACGGATAGAAATCGCAAAATTTTTGAATTCCAAGAAATGTACAGACAAAAGTCTAATTTTATTTCTATAGATTTTACCCAATCTAGAAGCCTTGAAGGTGATCTGAAGATTAATAAAGCAACTTTTAAGAAATCAAAGGATTCTTCTACAGTAACAAGGGTCGACCTTAGTGTACTATTGATTTCTTTGATCAACTAAATTTTATTCGATTACTAAGTTTTAAAATTGGTGCATGAATACGAAGCAGTAGTGTTCGGAACGGATTCACAAGCTGTCTGTTCGGAATGATGAATATTCCTTGTTCAACAGAATACCGGTATTACTAATAACAGATGAATACATTTCCCATTTCTGGTGATCGACAAATATTGATTTTAGACAGAAATAAAACTGCAATGAAACATATTCCTTATTTTCTTAACATATAATTATAACATGTATCACGAATTTGTATTTCCTATAACACAAAAGACCAAAACTTATCAACATGACAA